>QRFB01009853.1:7581-30362 GCA_008931105.1 Oenanthe javanica
CATATTTCGAATGTGTTAAGCCCTTTAACATAATTTCTTCCACTGCAACCAAGTCAAATAAATATTTCCTTGTTAATTCGACCTTGATTAATTCTGGGCTTAATCACATACCACTTTGGTTACTCATCTCAGTATCTGGTCAATTCTTCTGAATCAGTGATGTAGTTCTCAAACTCTTTTGTGCTGTCGATTGGTGCAACTGGTTTGGTTCACAACCGACTAGCAAGAACTTGATCTTCACATCTTCTTTGCTACACAATTGACCTGTTCCATCATGATAAGAAGTGCTTCTTAAATTTCACTGGAATCTTCTGCTTTCTCTGCAACAAAACCTTCTTCATCTTCAGAACCTTTGAAACACTTTACTTTATTTTTCACTGAGGCTTGAACATGTTAATGAACTTCTTTCAGTGATCTTCAATGTCTTCAAAGCTTCCTCTAAGAATTTGGTATTTCATATTCAACTTATAAATGATTCGCAGTCGATTCCATGCTTCACTTTAATATAAGTTACCGACTTGTAGTGTTGAGTTAGTTACCTCGGTTACATGTTACTTTACGTTACATTTTGCTTTACAATCTTTGAGTGTATGGCTCGTATATTAGATGGGTCGTTCCTTGCCTTCGACCTCGATCACTAACACTAATGTGATGGTGAGGTCGGAAGCTGATAAATAAACCTTCAATGGCTCTGTAGATCTTACCTTTGTCATGATTGGACGTTGAGATAAAAACTTTTTAAGCTCTTCAAGGAAATTTTGGAAATCAAGGTTCTAGTCGAGTTTACGAGCCTCGCTCATAGATTTTATGGCCGTGAAGAAAGGGAAACACTTTTGAGCTGATTATGGGATGAATCTTTGGGGTGATGTTATACAGCCCGTTAGCGTTTGTACCTTTTTAAGGGTGGAGGGTTCGTTTATTTCTTGAATGTCTTGAATCTGATTAGGGTCGGTCTCAATACCTCGTTCTGATATGAGGAAGCCTAAAAACTTTCCTGAAGCCAAGCCAAATGAGCATTTAACTGGGTTGAGTCTCATTCGATGTTGTCGTATGCTCTCGAAACTTTCTCAAAGGTCAGCCTCGTTGTCAACCTTTTTGACGGAATTGACTATCATGTCATCGACATAAACTTCCATGTTATGGCCTATTTGCTTTGGCGAAGATTTCATCCATCATTCTTTGAAACGTAGCTCTAGCGTTTACAAGCCCGAAAGACATTTTTTATAGGCGAAGATCCTTTTATTGGTGATGAAGGCCATTTTCTTCTAGTCTTTGCCATCTATTTTGATCTGATTGTAGCCCGAGAAGGCATCCATAATTGACAAGAGCTCATGGCCTAAGGTCGCATTGATTAACTGATTGATATTGGGCAACGGGTAGAAGTCTTTTGGACAAGCTTTGTTTAGATCGGAATAATTGACACACATCTGCCATTTTCCATTGCTCTTCTTAACGAGCATGACGTTTGATATCCATGTTGGGAACTAAACTACCTCGATGAAATTAGCCTCTAAGAGTCTATTGAGCTCGGCCTCGATGGAGGATTGCTTTTCTTCAGAGAAAATACGTCATTTTTTTGGACGACCTTGGCCTCTAGGTTAATGTGGAGGGAGTGTTTTTCTATCTTGAAGACTTTATCTGGAGATCCAATTATGAACTTGACTTTTTCAGTTTACTCGACCAGTTGGTACGTTATCTAATCATGATGGTCAATGCCAACGACCTGGTTAATGGATCCTTCTATTTTTCTTTTTTCTTGGGTAGAACCGTTATGAGATAACATTGTCGAGATGCTCCCTGGTCACCCTTAATTTATCCAACCCCGAGCACTATGGGGAATTTTATTTTCAGGCGGGAGAACGATGTCACTACTTTTAGGGATGTTAAAGTGGTTCGACCCAAAATGGTATTGTAGCTCGATGTGACATTGATAACGTGAAAGTTCATGATATGCCAAGTTTGACAAGGGAGAGTCCGGAACATAATGGGGAAGTCGATGGTGCCAACGACCTTTACCTCATTTCCTTTGAACCCATATAGAGGATGATGAACATTTTCGATTTGGCGATCACCTCGATCCATTCGCTTGTATGTGCTATGATATAATATGTCGATAGAGTTGTCATTGTCGAACAATATCTTCTTTATCGTATTTGTTCCAATTTTCGTTGTGATGACTAGGGCATCTTGGTGTCCCTCTAGGATTCTGAGAGAATAATCTTCATCTAAAAATGATATAATCGGGCTAGGCGTAGGTCGGGGTTTTTTAGCCGGTCCAGGATTAATTCTGAAAACTTCATGAGCATAAGACTTTCTCGAATCGTTCTACGATCCTCCCACAGTAAACCCATTTGAGATGACATCGATGAGTTGATCAGAGTGAATTTTAGAAGCTGATCGAACAGACTCATTTTGAATGTAATGGACAAATTATCCTTGTTGCATTTTACTCTCATTGAGTTCGCTGAGTTGATAACACCGCTTGGTGGTGTGCCCTGTTTCCTCGTGGTATTCACAGTACTTAGAGCTCGGAGGTTGATCTCCTCGCATCAGCATATGAGGTCGATAACTGGGATCAGATTTTAAGATAGCTGATATGGTGTATTTTCCCACATTGACTTTAGTATACTCCTTGGTGTCTCGAGATCGAGATTTTCAGCTTCGATTGTCTTTGTTTATGGATTCTTGTCTGGGGGTATCATGATTGGGGGGTCGTTGATCCTTTTTGGTATCCGTGGACGGGGGTGAGTTGTCCTCTCACTCGTAACCAGGAATTCGACTTTTATCACGACCTCGGTCCCTTTCTTGTTCACGATCTCTGTCTACTCATCTGTCTTGGTCCTAGTGCGATAGGGTCATTCTAGGTGCTTGGAAGTTTCCCACAGCCTCTTGGAGAATAAGTCGGTGTTTGAAAATCTGGAGAGCAGTTTTCAACGATTGGGGATTTTTCTCAAAAAATTCTTCTAATAGAAGACCATGTCGATCTTTGTCGACCCCTGCTACCAGATAATTTATGGCGAGTTCGTCAATTAAATTAGGGATCTTAGCCACCTCGAAGCGAAACCTTGATAAGAATTCCCGCAGAGATTATTCAAGCTTTTGTCTAATTGCCATTAGTGATGCAGTAATATTTCCTCCCTTTTTATCACTAGAGAATCGAGTTTGAAATTTATTTTTTTTAACACAGTCCAAGAGTCGATCGACCTTTGTGGTAGGTTATTGAACATTTCAATATCGTGCCTTGCAGGCATATGGCAAAGAAGCGATATCTAGTGACCTCTGAATATCCTTGAAAGGACATTCTTCCATCAAACGCATTTAGGAAGTCATTGGAGTCGGTCAAGCCATCAAACTGATTGATTGAAGG
Organism: Oenanthe javanica; assembly: GCA_008931105.1. Taxonomy (NCBI): domain Eukaryota; kingdom Viridiplantae; phylum Streptophyta; class Magnoliopsida; order Apiales; family Apiaceae; genus Oenanthe; species Oenanthe javanica. Next base: position 10,949 of record QRFB01009853.1, read on the forward strand.
AATTTTTAGGTGTCGATCAATCATGGTAGATTCGATGTCCATTGACAACGGGCTCTCGACTGGAACTTCGACGCCCGCTTGAGTTCGCATAAAATCCTTACAGAGGGCTACATCTTGTTGGAGTTTGATAAGCTCTTCAAGAAGCCAAGATACTTCACTACCTTCCGAAGAGTTAAGAGCTCATTTACATTTGGTGGTACGAGTGAGGTGCTCGTAGGACACTCTCTCGCTATCTGCCTCTTTTTCATATATGGAGTCTTCCCATATTGGGTCGTGATCCTTTATTTAATACTCCGATTTATATTGATTATGGGGTTTACCTTCGAGCTCAAAGTGGAGACAGCGTATCTCTCGATATTTTACTAGTTTGACCTCTAGGGATTTTCGCTCTTGCTCCAATCTATTCATCTCGACCTGCCGCGCCGGGACTATTGTCTGTGCCACCGCTTTATCCGCTACTTTTTGAGCTCGTACTGCCGCCTCGTCCGCTCGGGCGCCCGTGTCCGCACGTTCTCTTGTGTCGCTTCGTCCGCTTGGTTAACCTCGCCCAAAAGTATAGGCTTAACATGAATGAATCGACTTAAGCTCACGGAACATAAAGACCTTGCCACTATGAATGAGGTCTCGCCCTTGTTACGATAATTGGTTTAGAAAAGTAATAGGTTTAGGCACATCTTTACATAGACCTCACCTACTTTGCGGAGGATGGAGACATTTACGCTCTTCGAGTACATCAATATTCTAGAAGAATAGGAAGTTGAGCCTCGCCTTTATCATCAACCTCGCCTAATAGTTTTACTTGTCAGAGACTCGTTGCTGCTAAAAGGTAGGCTCCATCCAGGCTAATTGGGTTTTCAACCAGTTAGGAGAGTCTAGTTACATCATCTTGAGTGACATTTCTGGAGGGCCAGTCCAATACGGTTACGAATTAGGGAAATGATGGGACAGACCTAGGCTTTTTTACGATAGAATCGGGTCGAGCACCTAGCCGCCACATTTCTTATACGTAACTGGACTTCAACGGCCCGAATCCAGGTGCGCTTGAGGCGGTGGTCCAATTCCGCCTTGGGGTTGGAAATCTAATTCTATTAGGTTTCGTACTCTCCAAGAACTACATTGGGTTTGATTCCTATATAAAGGGTACGTAGGCACATTGTTGGGGACCCGAGTAGTCACTAGCACGTAAGAACCCTAATTCTTGTGTGTTAAGTATTTTCGCCCTCAGCAATCTCAACCCCCAAAATACCTAACACCACCATTAAACTACGTCGTTTGTCGTTATCAATCACCACTTCGTTCCAGCACCCTACCCGAATTTGTTATCACCAAATTCCTCCGTTAACAATTGACGCTAGAAGGATGGGCTCTTCACATCTCTGGAGGAAGGATGTCACCCACAAAATCATTGATGATGATCGGGCAGTAGATGAGGAGATCATCATCGTGAGTAGTGTAAAGCTTTCTAACAAGGTTGTCGAACGGGAAACTCGTTCTTAGTTTTGCTAGACACATGGAGTCCATGAAGAAGAGCGCTAGGAGTCTTAAAAAAATTAACGAAGGATGTAGGTCAGAACACAGAACGATGTCAGATTTGTTGAAGAGAGAAAACATACACCAGACTAGAAGTTTCGAAGAGGGTTTTAAACTTACGGAGAACACCACACTGAGCATTCATAATGAGGACTTTAAATTCTGGGGTTCATGATGAATTAGAGTGAGGAAGCGAAGTCGCTGAGAGGTCCCCCGAGTCAGCGTGAGAGAGCATCACCCTTTGATGAAGAAGAGAGCCTGCCTGAGAGAGGGTCACCCTTTGATGAATTAGAAATTTTTGAGCATGTGCTCTTGAAAGTGGCGACACCCAGAGATTCGACGCTTGATGACCAAACTCCTGCATAAGGAAGAAGGGAGCCCTTAAAGGACCACTTTCAAAGTGGTACGTCATCTGCCAATTTTTACGGAAGGCCCTAAAGGGTGTTGCTACTAACAGGTTCTATATTCTTTTTGTTTCGTAATCTTGCAATATACTCATGTCGTTCGTAATATGCATGATAATTATCGCATACCGGTAGAAGGCATTATCTTATTTACTTTTCACTAAAGTCTGGATGATAGTATATGTAACCCTCTAGCCATGATTTTTTATGACCATGTTTCAATTTTTTTTAATAAGACATTCTTTATCCACATCTTGTTATAAATTGCAAAGTTGAATGTTTGGACAGAGGTCTGATCAAACATGTTATTCTTGGGAGTGGCCTAACCCCCAGATGTGTTTATGTTATTCCTGGAGTGACCTAGCCCCCAGATGTGTTTATTATTCCTGGGAGTGGCCTAGCCCCCAGATGTGTTTATGTTTTCCGGGTGTGGCTATCCCCCAGATGATTGATTTTATGGATTCATGGGTGAGGCGTGGCCCCCAGTCGACTTTATGTTTCTCGGGTGTAGCCCAACATCCAGATGATTGATTTTACATATTCCTAGGTGTGGCGTGACCCCCAGTCGACTTTATGTTTCCCGAATGTGGTTAGTTCCCAGATGATTTATTTTACGGATACTTGGGTGAGGCGTGGCCCCTAGTCAAATTTATGTTTCTCGGGTATGGCCTAGCCCTCAGATGATTGATTCTATGTATTTTTGGGTGTGGCGAGGCCCCAGTCGACTTTATGTTTCCCGGGTGTGGCCTAGCCCCCAGATGATTGATTTTACGTATTCATGGGTGTGGCGAGGCCCAAAATCGATTTTATATTTCCCGGGTGTGGCCTAGCTCCCAGATAATTGATTTTACGTATTTTTGGGTGTGGCGAGACCCCTAGTCGACTTTATACTTTCTGGGTGTGGTATGGCACCCGGATGATCAACTTTACAGACTCCTGGGTGAGGCGAGGCCCCCAATCGACTTTATATTTTCCGGGTGTGGCTTGGTCCCCGGATGATCGACTTTATGAACTCCTAGGTGAGACGAGGCCCCAGTCGACTTTATCTTTCCCTCGTGTGGCCTAGCCCCTAGATAATTGACTTTACGGACTCGTGGGTGTGGCATGATCCCCAGGTGATCGACTTTACGGACTCTTGGGTGAGGCGAGACCCCTAGTCGACTTAATTTTCGGGTGTGGCATGGTCCCCGGATGATGGAATTTACAGACTCCTAGGTGGGGCGAGGTCCCCAGTTGACTTTATATTTCCCGTGTATGGTCTAGCCCCCGGATGATCGACTTTATAGATTCCTGGATGATTCATTTTCTGATTCTTCGGAGAGGCTCGAACCCTAGATCTGTTTACGTTTCCCGGGTGTGGCTCGGTCCCCAGAAGTTAATTTTATGTTTTCTGGGAGAGACATAACCCCTAGATGTGTTTACATTTCTGGGGTGCAGCTCGCCCCCCAAAAGTTATTTTTACGATTCTTAGGAATGGCTCGGCCCCAAATGTTTTTACGATCACCTGGTAGAGGCTAGTCTCCTAGAAAATTTTATTGATGCTTGTTTAGAAAGATGAAGACAACAATATTGTTATTCAAAGAATATAAAGGACAATGATATGTGGGTATATGTCGTCTAAACTTCAATTTCGGACACATAATAATGACCTCGTCTAGTACCGAGAAGAAGTGCAGATTTTTTAAGAATATAAATTAGTCTCTTGCAATTCAATAGAATCACAAGACAATTGGGGTAGTTGTTATAGACAAATCTGCATTTTTTGTATTTAAGGCAACCTAGCCTAACAAAACAGTCTCGCCTGTTGATATTGACCTAGGCCTATGAATATTGGAAGATTTCACCATTTCAACATAGGCTCGCCCAAAGGGGAGAAAAGTAATGAATGGTTACATAATTAATGATACACTGATTCTTCGACACTAGGCCTCACCCATAAGATCAACCTCGCTTGAAAGAATGGACCTCTCCTGGATGTATTGACATTAGTCCGCACGACCACTAGTGCGGCCTCATCTGCACGAACGCTGGTGCGACCTCGTCCAACCTCGTCCGCATATCTGCTCGTGCGGCATTGTTTAACCTCGTCCGTATATCTGCTCGTGCGGCCTCTGTCAACCTCGTCCACATATTCGCTAGTATCTATATGAGTTTCAACTGTTCGAGCCCAGGTGCGCTTGAGACGGTGGTCCAAATCCGCCTTGGGCTAGAAAATCTAATTATATTAGGTTTCTTACTCTACAAAAATTACGTTGGGCTTAATTTCTATATAAATGGTACGTATGCACATTGTTGGGGATCCGAGTAGTCACTGACACACAAAAACCCTAATTCTTGTGTGTTAAGTTTTTTCAACCTCAGCAATCTCAGCCCCAAAACACCTAACACCACCATCAACCTACGTCGTTCGTCGTCATTAACCACCACTTTATTCTAGCACCCTCTTCGAATTTGTTATAATCAAATTCTTCCGTTAACAAAATGTAATATTTTTGATAAATACCCATAATGTTTTAAGAAATATTAAATACGAACCAACAATCTAACAATCGGCATAATGTTTATTGAAGTCCATCATAAATATTTAAAATTTGTGTTTAAAAGAGGTCAATTTTTTATAATAGAATCATATATTATATATCATCTTAATTATTAAAATTAAAGTTTTTATTATTTGGTCTAAATATAACACCTCCATGGGACCATGTCATTGCAATCTAAAATTATAATTTAAAAATTTATAATTTCATATTTAATGTAGTTTAAAGAAACAGTCATTTATATATTCGGCCGAAGTCACTTATCAATGAATGCATATAGTTTTACAAAAATGGTACAAAATATTTAGTTAACAAAATTTAATCAATTATATAAACTATAAATAAATATAACTTGTATATATACAACATATACATAAACCATAAATCAAAAAACAACTGCATTTTATAATCTCTCCTGTAATTCCATTAAGTTTAAAAAAAGAAAAAAAACCCAGAAAATACTTTACATTTCTGACACACGTACGCACGCGCTCTGAGAAACTCACTTTATTGCATTACATCTTCAACACTTCAATCTTAAGTGGGGTGGCCTTGCATTTACATTACATACCACCCTGTCTTTGCAGTTTCATATACATAATTAACATAAAGATACACACACTTTTGTATGTGTATATATAGATGGCGACGAATATAGGGATGATGGACAGTGCTTACTTTGTTGGAAGGAATGAGATTCTTACATGGATCAATACTAGTCTTCATCTCAATTTATCTCGCATTGAGGAGGTACCCCTTTTCAACCCCATGTTTTTTTATGTTTGTGTGTATATATATCTTGTTTTTTGTGTGTATATCTTCCGAAAATATGTAGTTTTATGACTACCCTTTTTGTTTCAGTTTGGTCTTTTGTTGTTTGTGTTCTTGTCTTGGGATGTTTTGTAATAATGTCTCCTTTTTTTTTAATCTTACTTTTTTACCATGTGTTAATTTTGGGAATGTGGCGATTGCGAAACTGGATTGGTCATGACAAGTAATGTGGAATTGGTATGCAAGAGCATCTGCAATGGAACCCCTATTTTGGTCCCTAAAATATAATAAAATAATGATTACCTAAATATAGGGATTCAAAAAGTTGTTTTAATCCGACGATGTACTTATATTGTTACCTATAATTTAAAAAGTAATTTTTGATCAATATTTTACGTAATATACATTTTGTTTTATGGTTTGTTATAGTTATTGTTTTCATTAGCGTATGTATGACATGATTGCAAACCTAACTGTGATACTCTAGTGTAGCTAATTGTCTAGTAGTAGTCATGATCTATTAGACAGTGTTATGTAGGTTTTGAACTCTTGAGGTATCTTCAACATTTGTTGAACAATGATGGTGAAGTGATGAAGGTATACACTATACAGGGAAAACTCTAAACATTATTCACCTTGTGTAGAAAGATATAAATTATTACCGTTATTTTTTTTTCTTTTTAAAATACTCTACTAGTAATACTATCCTAACATTAAAATGAGCAGAAAATTGAAAATATATTGCAAGAAAAATGCTAGAATTCCCAAAATTGTTCCCAAATTGAGTAGCAAATGCTTAGTTGGCATAATGTAATTGGTTTTGCATACACCATGAATTAAAAATTGGCCAGTGGCATTTGGGAACAAGTTTCCGATTTCAGTCCATAGAGCTCTGGGGAATATTGTACAATGATGCAATATTAGTAAGGTTTTAACATCCAAACAAGTAGAAAAAGCAGAAGTATATATATATTGTGAAACACAAACAGGCACATACTCTAGGATTCATTGATACTCTAGAGTCTAGCGGCAATAGTTCTTCCCCTCCCCACCCCTCATGAACAAAGGTCATGCATTTGAATCCACATTTTCCCTTCTTGGTTTATTTAAAAAGCTAATGCATTGAAAAATATGCAACATTCCGTACAGAAAGATAAAAATTAGCATATACTCGTAGTTCAACCAATTAAAGAAGTAACTATACGAGTAATTATTATTACCAATAGAGGGAGACCCGTATATTTTTCTCAAAATGGGGTCAATGTTCAGCAAAATAGCCCTGGTGTTGTTCATGTATCTTCTCGACTTTTGCACATTTGATCTAACTTCATCAATCAAAGTTGATCCACTCATCTCCAAGCCATCCAAACAAGCTTGCTGATATGTTTTTATCCTGTTTAACCTCTCTATATAATCATTGACATGTTCTTTGGTAAATGAGTACAATTCCAATCCGAAGACCACTGATTTGTTGAGTTGACTCAACTCCTTGTTCAACAACACATGGCAGTCCCGCAAAGCCAGCACTGTTTCTGGGACCTCTTCAGGCTTAGTGAAGTTAACAAACGAAGCCAGATGGGTGAGTTGGGTATCAGCGAGTTGAAATGAGAGGATAATGATGTTTTCTGGGAATATGTACTCCCTGGAGGTATTGGTTTTGGCAGGAGAGATGGAGGATGAAAGAGCGGAGCAGCATAACGACTTGTAAGGTGTGAAGGAACATATGCCTCCAATGGATTGAGGGTCTGTGGGGCCCAAATATATGCAACTATTTTGACTGAAATTCCTGATGATCATTATGATAGTTACAGCAAGAATTCCAATGACGATAAGAGCGAGTAAGATGATTAAGCGAAAAATCGTGGGTTTTGAGGTATTTTTCTTTTGAGGCGATTGTTCTTCATGGAGGTTTATTCTGACTGAATCCATAATAGAATGTAGATGGGCAAGATAGATATCTGAATCCAGTTTACTAGTCTTTTTATTCTTAGTTTCATTTGTGCCTGACCTGTGACTTCTGTGTAACTGAGTCTTTTTGTTGACTACTTGACTTTGTCATGCATTTCTAAATGAAATGGAGAGTGATGGTCTTTCTCCACCGTCTCTAAAGTCTTCTACCTTTGATTTATACTTATGTACGTACTGTACATCAGTAAACGTATCTATATATATGACTGCATGTAATTAAATAATTGAGATACATTTCAAGGGAACTTCACAAGGCTTTGATGTATTCATGTACAGAGAACCTGGAAAAACTTATTGTGGTAGAGCAGATCATCTATGGGACTTGGTCCATTTTTTAAGCTCCAAATCCTTCTGTTGACTGGCATACATAGTCTGTTGAGTTCTATATCNTGAACTTATCTGTTTTTTGTGATCTTTATTTGAATGTGGAAGCTTTTATATATACTAATTATTTTCTAATTCATGTGACAGCATATTGAAGTTAACAGACTTGTCAAAGGTCGACCACTGGATAACTTAGAGTTTCTGCAGTGGCTGAAACGTTATTGTGATTCTGTAACTGGTGGCATGATGAATCAGTATATCCTATAAAAAATTGGAATACAAATATATGTCGAAGAAACAAAATTCCTGCTTAGGTCTAATATTATATTTAAATGCCTTTTAGGAACTATAATCCTGTTGAGCGCAGAAGTAAGTTAGGCAAGGAAAGATGTTTAAAGAGTTTTAACAAGAGCACTAAGTCGCTGCAAGCAAATAACTCCCATAACTTTGACTCGGGGGTTGGAGTGGGTGCTAATAAACTACCTGGTTAGCTGAAATCCTATTTTTTTCTGAAGTAACTGTTATTTAGTGCTAATAAACTAACTGTTATTTGTTCAGTTTTTAAGTTTCACTCTTGGTAATTACTGCTAGGAACTAAGCAAGGAAAAACAACTGCACCAGCAAATGAGGCTAATTTTGGGAGGGAGAGAGATTCTTTGATGAAGGAGGTAGTTTCTTAAAAATCCTTTTAGAGATATTTTTCAGTATTCTTAGGATCCGCCATTTTGGTTGATTAAGTTATTGTATAAACCAAAGAAGTAAGACCACCACACACGAATAGGCCATATACTGCATTCTAGAGATAGACAACCACAGATAAAAGAGGTCATATATTGTGTCTGGAACGTATTGATGGAGCCATTTTTATGCTTTCTAAATTTCTACTAGTCTGATGCATTCTGAAACTTGTTAGTTATGTCTTATCTGCTTTTCTTTTGCGTAATGACTTTTGTCAATTAATCATGCAGATTGCAGAACTGAAACTTTCTGTGGACGTTTTGGAAAAGGAAAGAGATTTCTATTTCATGAAATTACGTGATATTGAAATACTTTGTCAGACTCCTGAATTTGAGAATCTTGCGGTAAATTTTTTCACTGTCTTTTTCTCCTTATGTAGGTCCTTTTTTTATGCTAAGATTTTCAGTGGTCATGTTTGCATACTCTTGTCATGAATGAAGTCGGTGTTTGAAGTTAATTCCTTGGTAAAAGCTGTATCATATCCCAGAGAGACCTTTTCTTTTCCTAGTATGTCAAGTAATACATCTTGTAGACAATATTTACACGGGAGACAAAATAATTGTTTACGAAGAAATCTAACTTTTATTTACTAAATTAATACTAAAAAGCGAGCAATGTATTTTCAATTAATATGAATAAAAGCTGTAGCACATTAGTTGATATTTTTAGGATATTGTTAAATATAGCGTATGATCCAATTAATAAGACCTTTTAATACATCAGAGCTCAGTTTTGGGAGGGGTCTCGGGGTTCGAGCCCTTCCACCCTTAATTGCTGAGTTGGTTACTTAACATGGTAATCCTCCCACCCAGAATTGTTTAATTTTAATTGTTCAGTTTGTCTGTTATCCACTTATATTCTTCAGCAATCACAAACCTTTATAGCATCTCCCCGCTCTAAATACTTCAGACTTGGTTCGCTAAATTCTTATGTAAACATGATTGAGTAGAAGAATTAATTTCCTTTTCCTAGTTCGAATTGTTGTCACAGTTTTCGTGCATAAATTGTTGCAGATGTCAGAGGCAATCAAGAAGCTACTCTACGCGTCTGATAAACAGGAGTTGGAAGTGGAGGAAGCTCAAGAAGATGTGGGGGCAAAGTGATAGTAGTGATGGAGAAGATATCAAAGACTACTAACCAATTAGTCATTTTTCTTGATTGCAAGAGCCTAACTTGCTGATCTCTACAAGTTCCAGAAGTTTAAACATTATTTAATGAAGTGTATGTATTAGACATGCTAATTGAAAGTACTACCAGATCTGCAGGAATTTGTATGCTCTAATTTAAAATTTTCTTTTTCAACTCTAGCCTGTAAGAACTCTAAACAAGAATGTTGGTTAACTTTTTATGCCCTTGATGCTTTGTTAATGTAATGTTGAACTTTAGAATTTGTAACATTTTTTTTTGGTAATGAAATTTACCCTCCAGTTATACTTTTGTCTATATACAGTAATACACATATACAAAAGGGTTATTGACAATTTGTTATTCTGTCCTGTTGGCTCAATTCTCCAGGCTCCATTATTTCTTTGAAATAATGTAATGGAAGAGATTACATATCATCATGATCACATTAAAAAGGTCTTTGTAATGTGAGTAATGTGAAATCATGTACATTCTATAATATCATGCTTGTGCTCCATTCACAATCTATATCAGCGCCCAACTATATTTATTCTATTCTTATGAATAAGAATAGAATAAATATCAGACTGTGAAGGGAGCACAAGCATGATGTCGCTTATAGAATATACATTATTAAGAATGTTAATTTTAACAATATTTTTTTATATCTTCTCTACATTTTATTTTTTATTCATATAGAGATAAAAGTAGAATGAATATTTTATTAATATAGAAAAGTTAGTAATGATGTAGAGAAAAGAATAGAGGCTCCTGGAGTTTTTTAGAACTGTATTTTTTGTAATGCTCATTGTTTTTTTTTATTTAGAAACTTGTTTAAAGAGTTTATTGAAAATGATCTGGGAGACTGATCTTAATAAGGAACATAGGTGTGAAACGAGAATTATAATTATTTTTCCGATTTTTAATTATTGAAATTTTTATACAAATATAGGGTCCCCAGCATAAATTTAAAATACAATTCTCCACTCATATGTTACATTATTTTTCTGGAGGCTGAAAATAGTAATTTTGTAGTTACCCTGCTCCGATGCAGCTGTTAATGCAAGTTACTGTAACGACATTAGCATACTGGTATATTAATACGACATTAACAATACTGTTCCTTGTAATGTTAAAACTTGAAAACTCAATTTGGAACTTGTTGAAAATTAGCTGGATCATTACATTACATCATATAATGAGATGTTGCAAACATTTCACAAAAACGCGTTGTATATGGTACCTCAGTATTCTCCCATCAGTATCGTATTTATTATTCTAAATATTAGTGCGGTTAATTTTTTGTTTACGAAAATATCTCTAATAGTTAAATCATTTATATAAATATTAAAATTTTAAAATATTATTAATAATTATCGTTGACCTTGGTAATTTGAATAAGATTTAAATTATATTGAATATATAATTATTAATTAATAAGAATCCTTAGCAGACTAGACTTGTGGTGCAACCAGTCAATCAGACCAGTTTGTGTTACATATACACGAGGATGTTAAATTGACAATGGCACTCTAAATTTTTGTTACACATGCCAGCTTGTTATATTAGAGGGCACGCTAAAGATGTTTGGCTTAAACTATGGAAAAATGAAGATGTTTGGTTTATTCATCCTCTCAATTCCTGTATTTATCGTAATATTACAGGGATCGCATGATACTTGTTATTACTCATTACCTGAACCAAAAGATGACCTCGAGAACAAGATCAAGGAGCATCAAGACGAAGAAGAACAAGTTGAGATCAACTTATGGTCCGAACTTGATGTGAATCTATTAGGTGAAATTTTAAGCAGACTCTGTCTCAGTGACCAGGCTCGTTTTCGTGTTGTTTGCAAGAACTGGCTGGCTTGTCAGCCCATCAATAGTAGTATAGAAGCATTACTATGGTTTCTAAGTTTTGATTGTTCACTTACACCTGTGACCAGGCAGTTTGAGTTCCAACTCTATGACTCTTCATCTTCAAACCCTGTTTCAGTATATAATATAGCGTTGGCTAAATTTGGTATTCCATGTTCTTCCTCTATGAAGATTGCAGCTGTTCTCAAGCACAATTGGTTACTAATTATCTGCACCTGCATGCAGTTTTGGACTCGTCGATGCCTAATTTTATTCTCGCCTTTCAGTAAAAAAATAATCACCCTCCCTAATTTTGACTATCCACTTCGGTTTGAGTTCATAGTAACGTTTTCCACCCAACCGGATTCACCAGATTGTGTGTTCTTTCTTTTATATACTAGCCACACTGACAAGATTGTGCTTTTAACATATCGCAATGGTGATAAAGAATGGACAGTTTAACAAATCAATAGAGTAACTAATTTTGCGCCTCGTGGTTCTTGCAATCTGGTCTCCCTTGGTGGAATGCTATACATTGTCTCTCCTTGTGGACAACTAGCTTCCTATAATATTGTGGACGAGGAATTCAAGTTTGAACAATTGCTTGAAAACCGGCATCTTTTTCTAAATTTTCTTCGAGTTGAATGGAGAGCTGATGATCCTATATTTGAACTCGCATGCACAAGAGAATGTCACTTCACCAGGCAAACAGTGTATACAAAAATATAATTGGTCCAACAAGGCTTGGATTCCTGTAAACACATTGGGCGATAAAGCATTATTTGTTAAAGACGATGACTTTGAGATTGCAACTATTGAGCAAATGGATATGAGAAAAAATGGAGTATTGCCAAACAAGATATATCATTTTTATGATGGTGGGTACCTTAGTTACTCCTTACAAGATGGTGAATTAGTTAAATTCAAGTCTAGATATTATGTTACTTCATTATCTACAAAGAAGTCATCAATTTATTGGTTAAAACCTCCATGTGTCATGTTTGCTCCTCCTGAAACAGTAAAGGTCGACTACTGAGCATTCTTGTGTATCAGGTTACTGTAATATTATTTTTCATTATCTAAAGTTAATCATTGGATCTATATTCTTGTGTATTAAGTATAAGAATTCAAATGTTCAAGTTTAGGTATTGGAATTGCTCTGCATTTCTTGTTAAAAAGTTGTCTCTTATTTTTCTTACTTTTGTTATTATTCAACATGTGGTTCTTTTATGGGTATAGCCAACTACTGTTTGTTCCAGAACTAGAAACTATACATTTGTACAGATTCCCTGTTAGAAAATGGAAAGTTTAAGACATATTTTATATATGTTCTTGATGTAATTTCCGGAAACTAAGTATTGGAAGTTGTTTCTTGCTATGAGGACTTAAACTTTCATGTTTGAATCTAAGACATTTTCTTAGTGTAATCCATAAATAAATTGAGTAGAAGTTGCTAGTTTGAAATGAGTTAAATGCGTTTGTCCCACATAGAGAATACAATATGGGTGTGAGTGTTTTATATGCATATATGTGCAAGAGTAGTGTCAACTACTAAGGTATGTGAGTGTGCATGGTGTACNTATACTAGCCACACTGACAAGATTGTGCTTTTAACATATCGCAATGGTGATAAAGAATGGACAGTTTAACAAATCAATAGAGTAACTAATTTTGCGCCTCGTGGTTCTTGCAATCTGGTCTCCCTTGGTGGAATGCTATACATTGTCTCTCCTTGTGGACAACTAGCTTCCTATAATATTGTGGACGAGGAATTCAAGTTTGAACAATTGCTTGAAAACCGGCATCTTTTTCTAAATTTTCTTCGAGTTGAATGGAGAGCTGATGATCCTATATTTGAACTCGCATGCACAAGAGAATGTCACTTCACCAGGCAAACAGTGTATACAAAAATATAATTGGTCCAACAAGGCTTGGATTCCTGTAAACACATTGGGCGATAAAGCATTATTTGTTAAAGACGATGACTTTGAGATTGCAACTATTGAGCAAATGGATATGAGAAAAAATGGAGTATTGCCAAACAAGATATATCATTTTTATGATGGTGGGTACCTTAGTTACTCCTTACAAGATGGTGAATTAGTTAAATTCAAGTCTAGATATTATGTTACTTCATTATCTACAAAGAAGTCATCAATTTATTGGTTAAAACCTCCATGTGTCATGTTTGCTCCTCCTGAAACAGTAAAGGTCGACTACTGAGCATTCTTGTGTATCAGGTTACTGTAATATTATTTTTCATTATCTAAAGTTAATCATTGGATCTATATTCTTGTGTATTAAGTATAAGAATTCAAATGTTCAAGTTTAGGTATTGGAATTGCTCTGCATTTCTTGTTAAAAAGTTGTCTCTTATTTTTCTTACTTTTGTTATTATTCAACATGTGGTTCTTTTATGGGTATAGCCAACTACTGTTTGTTCCAGAACTAGAAACTATACATTTGTACAGATTCCCTGTTAGAAAATGGAAAGTTTAAGACATATTTTATATATGTTCTTGATGTAATTTCCGGAAACTAAGTATTGGAAGTTGTTTCTTGCTATGAGGACTTAAACTTTCATGTTTGAATCTAAGACATTTTCTTAGTGTAATCCATAAATAAATTGAGTAGAAGTTGCTAGTTTGAAATGAGTTAAATGCGTTTGTCCCACATAGAGAATACAATATGGGTGTGAGTGTTTTATATGCATATATGTGCAAGAGTAGTGTCAACTACTAAGGTATGTGAGTGTGCATGGTGTACTAGTGTGCCCTCGCACGCCGCCTCGCCACGCCTCGGGTCAGGTCGAAAGGCGATTTAGGCGAATGTCTCGGCGTCTCGTGTACGCGAGGCGACTTGGGCGAGGAATTTTATTACGAATTTTATTACATGATTAATTAAATTAATTATGACTTGAATATTATTTTAATATGAATATTGATTCAACAGTAAGTGACTGACTAATTAGAGTTTACAAAGAGGAGCTGGGTCAGAGTTTATTAATAAACTCTGATGGACTAACTCAATCAGAGTTTAACATGACATGGTCAGATCAGAGTTTATCCGAACTGAAACTCTGATGAACTATCTCAATCAGAGTTTAACATGACATGGTCAGATCAGAGTTTACCGGATAAACTCTGATGGAACTGATATGGTCAGAGTTTATAAACTCTCATGGCCAGGTCAGAGTTTATACCGGCTAAACTCTGATGGAACTATTGCAGATAAACTCTGATGGGTAATGTTAGAGTTTAGCAGATAAACTATGATGAAGGTGGTCAGAGTTTATGAACTCTGATGGACCTGATCAGACTTTAGCAAAACTCTGAGGGCTATTACAAATTTTACTGATTCTGAAATATATTCTATTAAAGTCAGAATAATTATTTTAATTAATGTTTTATCTGTTGTTACGTTTTATCGTATTATATATACATAAAAACGTTGGAGATAAAGGGCAGAAGAAAAAGTTTGATACAAGTTTGAGAAAACCCTAACAGCCATACTTTGTATCTTCCACATTCATATTATACATATTTTGCATAGGTTTTTTGGGCAAGCTGAGGTATAGGTCCCTGTTGAGTGCTACGTATCCGTGGATGAAATACTCTATGCTGTTTTATCGTGGAAGTGATATTGCTGCAACCCAACACAGCGTAGTGGGGCAATAATCTCTTCAAGAACAGTCAAGACTTCTTGCAAGGCTTGGCGACTCAGCTGTTTAATTGGTTATATCAGTGTATGTGAAAAAGCTTCTGTTAGAGCTAAGATTTCTATCTTTTCTCTTGTCTTTACAGTTACTGATTTATTTATCTTGCTTCTACCTTCGTGCTTTATTTTGTTAATTGGTTTAATCTGCCTGTTCTTGTTAAATTATTTATATAACTGCCTCATTGTTGTGTTTAGTTTTGAATTATTCCCAACAATCTTGAAGGAATTATAGGTATATATTATTAATTAACAAGATGGTTAACGAAACTGAAACTCATGTTGTTGATGCTACTGGTTCTGGGTCTAGAGTTACTACATCCACCATTGATTGGAACACATACCATTTCCCACAACCCATTGATTTGTCGGGCATGCTTGATAAATTCGGTTGAGGTGTTGGTTTTTCTCGTTGGCAGAAAAAGTTGAAACTGTGGCTAACGGTAAAGGGTCTATGGCAGGTGGTGCAGTATGCTTCACCAGTTGTTGATCAAGAGAAGACTGACTCTATTAAGGCCTATGCTATGTGGGAAGAAAAGGATGAGGTGGCTAGGGGTACAATATTGGCAGCTTTAGGGAACACTCTGTTCGATGTTTATTCATCAGATTCCTACACTGCTAAGCTCTTATGGGAGAAGCTGGACCAGACACATAATACTAACTCACAAGGTCTGGAAAAGTATTCTGTGGCTCGGTTCCTTAATTTCAGGCTGGTGGATACTAAATCCATGACAGAGCAAGTGCGTGAGTTTGAAATGTTGGTACATGCTTTGATGGAGTCTGGAATGGACCTCCTTGAGAAGTTTCAGGTTATGTCGGTGATTGAAAAGCTCCTAAAGTCTTGGGAAGAGTTTACTCTCTCCCTGAAAAGACAGAAAGGAGAGATCACATGGACTAACCTGATATTGGACATCTCTGTGCAGGAACAACACAAGTCCAAACATGGACATGTGATGCCTGCTGAACATGGGAGTTCGAAGGTGAACGTAGTGACTGTAGGACAGAAAAGAAAGTCTGTCACTAAGAAGGAAAACACTAAGCCTAAAAATGACAAGAACAAGGCTAAGAAACCAAAGGCAAACAAACCATGTTGGTCTTGTGGACATGTTGGTCACTAGAGCAAGGACTGTCCTGCTAAGAAAGCGAAGAAACCTAATGTGGTAGCATAAGCTAATACTGTGCTTGAAACCACTGGTGGACCTGTGGTTAACATGGTTGTTAGTGAGGCTATTGCTTCTGAAACCAATGACAGGTATGTTACCTACAACCCTACACTACTTTCCACTTATCTATCAAATGAATGGTTGATTGATACTGGAGCTAATGTACATATTTGTACTGATATTACTCTGTTTGTATCTTATCAACAGATTCAAGGCATGACAGTGACGATGGGGAATGCTAGTGCTGCTCAAGTATTTGGAGTAGGAAACGTGAATCTGAAGTTTATTTTTGGGTGTGTTCTATCCCTTATTAGAGTGCATCATGTTCCTGAAATTCGTAGAAACATTATAAGTGGAAGCTGTTTAGTTAGGAATGGTTTCGAACTTTTTTTGAAGTGTAATAAAGTAGTGATTACACATATTGGTGTATTTTTTGGCAAAGGTTACTTGTCTGATGGTTTATTTTTAATAAATGTGGAGCCTGTTTTGGGTAGTTTTATTAATAATAACGTTGTTCCTTCTGTAAATTGTGTTGAATCATCCGATTTATGGACTCACGTCTTAGTCATCTAAATTTTGGTGCTCTAAAGAATATGATAAATTTGGAGTTGATTCCAAAGCATGCCATTGAAAAGAAATCTAAATGTCAAGTATGTGTGACTGCTAAACTAACTAGGAAACCCTTTCATAATATTGTTAGGGATTCAGATGTTTTAGAATTAGTTCACACATACATATGTGAATTCGGTGGTGTTTTGACTAAAGATAATAAAAGATATTTCATTACCTTTATAGACGATTGTAGTAGATATTGCCATGTTTATTTGATTAAACATAAAGATGAAGCACTTGATAAATTCATTATGTATAAAAATGAAGCTCAAACACAAATTGGTAAAGTACTTAAACGTTTGAGATCTGATAGAGGTGGAGAGTATATGGGTACGTCATTTAATGAATTTTGCAAAAGCAATGGTATAGTTCATGAGGTGACTCCACCATACACTCNCAAACACAAATTGGTAAAGTACTTAAACGTTTGAGATCTGATAGAGGTGGAGAGTATATGGGTACGTCATTTAATGAATTTTATAAAAATAATGGTATAGTTCATGAGGTGACTCCACCATACATTCCTGAGTTTAATGGGGTGACAGAACGAAAGAACAGAACTTTTAAAGATATGATTAACAGTATGCTTATTAATTTTGGGTTGCCTAAGTACATGTAGGGAGAGGCTCTAAATACGGCTTGCCATATTCTGAACAGAGTCCCTCTGAAACATATGGACAAGACAAGAAGACTAGTTTAAAGTATCTTCGTATGTGGGGATGCCTTGTAAAGGCACTTGTCCCTAAACACAAGAGAAAGAAACTGGGTCCAAAAATTGTTGATTGCATCTTTCTGGGCTATATTGAAACCACTACCGCTATGAGATTTTTAGTGTTAAAATCTGACATGTATGGGATAGTGGCAAACACTATAGTTGAGTTTCGTGATGCAATATTCTTTGAGAATGTGTTCCCTATGAAGACTGGTATACTTCAGGGTATTTCTGATGATGATCCCACTCGCACATCGAGTTCCATTCCTGATCATGTGAAAAGGATGACAAATGTGGGGGCGGATCCTGCAAGTAGCTCTACTCCTAACAAAGTAGAGGGACCTAGAAGGAGTAAGCGTGCAAAGGTGGTCCAGAACTTTGGAAGTGATTTTATCACTTACAATGTCGAGGACGAACCTTTAACTTTTCGGCAGGCCATGGACTCTTCAGAGTCAATGCACTGGAAAGGCGCAGTAAAGAGTGAGATTGACTATATTGTTTCTAATGGAACATGGGAATTGGTTGATCTCCCTCCTGGGTGTACTACTATAGGATGTAAGTGGATCTTCAAAAGAAAGATGAACCCGGATGGCTCAATAGATAAGTATAAGGCTAGGCTGGTAGCTAAGGGTTTTAGGCAAATTGAAGGCATTGACTATTTTGATACAAACTCTCCTGTTGTAAGAATGACAACAATTCGAATGCTTATAGCATTGGCTTCCGTACATGGTCTTATTATTCATCAGATGGATGTAAAGACAGTGTTTCTTCATGGTGATCTTGAAGAAGAGATTTATATGGATCAACCTGAGGGATTTATTGCTTCTGGCAACGAAAGGAAAGTTTGTAAGTTAGTCAAGTCTATCTATGGCTTGAAACAAGCTCCTAGAGACTGTCACAAAAAATTTGATGAAAATGTTTTGACTTTGAATTTTTTTGTTAATGAAAGTGACAAGTGTGTCTACAATAAGATTAAAGGAAATGATATAGTGATTTTGTGCCTGTATGTGGATGACATACTGTTGTTTAGAACCAATATTGAGATTATTAACGAGACAAAAAGTTTCTTGAAAAGGCACTTTGAAATGAAGGATATGGGTGAAGCTAACGTGATTCTTGGTATCAAGCTGACTTGGTCAACTGATGGAATAACCTTGTCACAATCTCATTATATAGAGAAATCTATACTTGAGAAATATGGTTATTCAAATTATAGAATCGCAAGCACACCATATGATTCAAAAGTTGCTCTTGTCAAGAATAAGTCAGGNGAATAAGTCAGGAGTTCCTGTGTCTCAGTTAAGATATTCTCAGATTATTGAGAGTTTGCAATATCTTGCTAATGGTACTAGACCATATATTTCATATTCTATGTCTAAGTTAGCTAGATATACAAGCTATGCAAATAAGACTCATTGGGATACTCTTGATAGAGTGCTTAGATATCTAAAAGGCACCATCTACCTAGGTTTGCATTACAGGAGGTTTCTTGGAGTGTTAGAGGGATACAGTGATGCAAGTTGGATAGCTAAGAAATCTGGTTCCAATGGAGTGACTGGATACGTATTTACCCTTGCGGGTGGAGCTATATCCTGGAAGTCTGCTAGACAGACTATTGTAACTCGGTCTACNTCTTGGAGTGTTAGAGGGATACAGTGATGCAAGTTGGATAGCTAAGAAATCTGGTTCCAATGGAGTGACTGGATACGTATTTACCCTTGCGGGTGGAGCTATATCCTGGAAGTCTGCTAGATAGACTATTGTAACTCGGTCTACCTTAGAGACTGAGTTGTGTGCATTAGATGCCACATGAACCAAGGCTGAATGGTTGCATGGACTTATGTCTATGATTCCTGTAGTAAGTCAACCGCTTCCGACTTTTGTTGTTTATTGGGATAGTCGTACAACTATCGACAAGATAAATAGTAAGAAGTATAATGTGAAAACAAAGAGACAC
>QRFB01009854.1:0-28421 GCA_008931105.1 Oenanthe javanica
TAGTCACTTGATTATTCAGTTGATTTGATTCGGTTAAGTATTCACTTATTTTGATACATCTTTGTTTGAGCTCTCATATCTTCATCTTACATTTGCATTTTGTTCTTTAATATTGTTGTTGAGTTGTGATTATTCAGGGCATATAAATATATTCGATTCATTTGTATTCATCCGGACTGGGCTTTCTGCTCACGCCGTTTCTTTCTTCACGGCAGGTTTTCATGGGGATCATGGGAATGTGTGATGAGAGATGTCTTGTCCTTCTTTCTAGATGACGCTATGGACTTAACTTATTTTTAGTATTTCATTTTCAAAGTAGTGCAATGGAGTTTCATTGTAACTTGTGCCCCTGTGACTTTACTAGAAGTTGTTTAAGTCAAAGATTTATTTGGGTTTTAAAAATATTTTAAATTGTGGAGTTTTCAGAATAAATTCAGTTGTCATGATATATTTTGGCGATTTATGGTATTTTNGCAATGGAGTTTCATTGTAACTTGTGCCCCTGTGACTTTACTAGAAGTTGTTTAAGTCAAAGATTTATTTGGGTTTTAAAAATATTTTAAATTGTGGAGTTTTCAGAATAAATTCAGTTGTCATGATATATTTTGGCGATTTATGGTATTTTCGATATATTGGAAATAGGGGTGTTACATGGCATGTTTTGAGCCCCATGTTTGGAGTAAGTACGGCCGTTTTCTTGTTGGAAATGAGTCAACAAACAGGGTGAGTTCTATATCCTGATTCTTGTTCTATAAATAAATCAACAAAGTGTGGGCTCAATTTATCACTAACGAATTTCTTATTTTCCGTGTTCCAAGTATTTAACATTCTGTGATAGTTGGATATCTCAGTTTCTTGTAACTTTAAGAAATCTCTTAGTTGTTTTGTGTCACTGGCTCATATCCGAGTGTAGTATTTCCGTTATCTCTGAATATAGCATGAGATTTGATGAACTACTAGTATAATGGAATCTAACATATCACATTATTTATTTTTTAATTACTATTACCTATTTGTCTTTCAGTATCTGAGTTGGGATTGTGGGAAAACACATCACTATCATTGTCATGTTTGGCAAGACGGAAGTTTTAGTTTTCAGGTTCGAAACACCTTTTTCTTTTTTTCGGGTACACATATACAAACATTTTTAGGATTCTATTATTTGAAATGATGCATTATTTTAACATGTTAAATTTGTTTTTCTTTGATAAATATAATAAGCATAGATTCATTGTTGTAATGATTTCTGTCTAAAGGCAGGGGAGTGGTTGCTATCATATAGCACCATATCATGCTATCATACACACACATTTTTTAGGATTCTATTATTTGACTGTAATCATTATTTTTTCATGTTAAACTTTTTTTTGTTTGATAAAAATAATAAGACTTGTATTCATTGTTGTAATGATTTCTGTTTAGAGGCAGGGAAGAGGCTGCTATCATATAGTACCATATATTTTTATGAGGATAAAAATAACCCTTTCTTTACTTGATGATAGTTATAAATTTATGATAAAAGTCGAGGCTGATCCGACTTGGAAAGGTGTACCATCTGTGAACTCATTGGAGGTGGTTAACATAAGGTGTCTATCAAATGACTATGTCTTAGTTAAATCACTCTTAGTTTGATGTTATCTACCATTATATCAGTGTGAGTATCTTCCATAGTGCATTAATTTCAATTACCATGTATTGCTGTGCTCAAACCTAAAAGAAGACTGTAATACATATGACAGAGGTCTCTAGAAATTGAAGCATTTACGCCATAATGATTTTAACTTCTATTTGTAAGTATTTGGATCTTTACGAAAACCTAAGATCAATAATTTTAGGCTATAAGCTGTATTATATATCAGCAAGAGTGAAGTTCTCTATCATGCATGAATTTCATAAGGGAATGGGAAAATATATTGTATTTTTGTTTTTATGTAGGCAGGGCAGTGACCCTCCCCCTCCTTTTATGCTTAAAAATACGTATCTAAAATGTCTACATGCGTATATTGACTCTTTGTTTTAGTTAGAAGTATTGGGATGTCATATTTGTATACCCGTGATAAAACCTAAGAAGATGTAATAATATGATAAGTCTCTAAAAGTGTGCATACCTTGTTAAAATTGACTTCTCTAGTTGGCAGTATTTTACACATAAATAGTTTAAGGCTATGCTTTGGTGTCTAGCCAGATGAGTGAAGTTTTCTGTGATACTGCACTTCAGTTTCATAATGGTATGAGAATATATATATATTTCTTTTTCTAAGAAGTTGGTATAGTAAACAACCTGCCAGAGCCCTTTCTTCAATGTTATACATATCTAGAAGATTAACCTGCATACTTCCTTGTTTTATTGAAGTCTTAAAATGTTATATTTGTTTAGTGTGTCACCTCTTCCTTTGACTTGATTGACTCAGTAAAGTTCCTCAATTATCTTTTAAAATAACCTCTTTGTTCAGTTACATGTTGATACTTTTAGAATTCTTGTGTGTGAACTGTGAAGTTTATGAAAAGAAATCAACACATATCAACAGAACTTTGTATTGTGTGATTCTTGTTATTATCTTGTGACTTGTTTTTGTCAAACAAATACAGATTCAGTCTCTAGCATAATTTAGACTTTCCTCTTCAAGAATAGGACGTACAGTGTTTAAAAAGTTTTAGAGCATTAAACTGAATTCAGTTATATGACATTGAAATGGAATATTATGTAATCCCTCCTTCCCACTTACTTTGTAACTTTGACAAAATTTGTAATGCAATTTAGTAAGTACAAAAAAAGGTATATAATAAACTGTATTTATTGTATTATAAGATTTAGTTTTGCAGATTTGCAACAACATCGATCTACAAATTTTAGTTCGGGGTCAAAATTTAGTCAATTTGACCAACAAAATTAAGATAGGACAAATTAAGTGGGACAGAGGGAGTATTAGTTTTAATCTTAAAATTATAGCAACGTTTCCTAACACAGTGATTCCCGTGTATACCTGGCTTATGTATTAACATCTTTAAAGTTTGCTAAAATTTCTTGCACCTAGAGCTTTCCAAGTTTCTTAATCCCATTTCGATAATGAGTGCTCTTTACTGACTTTTTAAAGGTCAATTTGTAACATATCTATAGATCAGCTTGGGAACTTTTGACAGAAACTTGTCAGTGCCACCATAGTTACATGAACCTTCTATATGTTACTATAAAGGCTTTAATGTTTTGTAGTGCTGTGTAAATCATCTATTAATATTCTGTGAATTTTTATGTTGTTTCTTAATTGTTGCACATCATTCCCCAGTCGTAAACCTGGGACATCAAGGTTGTCGAAGATATTAATTCCCCTACTAAATTTTGGTGGAGTCCCAGATGAGTTTTTCTTAAAAACATTAGCAGTTGCACTGGAAGAGTCTCATAGGTTATTCTCCGACGAACATTCTGCAATAAGAGGTACTTGACAGTGTCATAAGAGTGTTACCCTCTGATAATATGCATTATGCATTTTTTAGCACTCTGTGCTTCTATTATAAGTTAATCCATATGATACACCTTTTTATATGTCGCGTTGAAGTTTTTTACTTGCTAAAATAATTATTAGCGTTATCCTACCAGTATTTTTGCTTAGCCCTGTTCCCTTGATTTTATGTAGAATTGCTTTAGCTTGTTTCTCTTGCAGTTTCAGTGAACCATGGTGCCTCAGATGATGATTTTATTACAGCAAATGTGATTTTATCTGGAGTTCCTTTGGATGAACCTTGTGTTCAACATCGTTTATCTCGTTTGGCATTTCTAGAAAGGAAAGGACTTCGAGAAGGGAAGCTTCCAATCAGTGAAAGCTTCTTCTTGATGGGTACAGCTGATCCCACTGGGCTATTAAACAGGGATGAAGTTTGCATAATCCTGTATGTATACTTTTATTCTGTTTTTAAATATTTAAACTAGCATGAACTTACCTCTGGGCTGTGTTCTTGAGGCAAGTACTATGCTGGTCATTGACTTCTTTATGAAGTTGCCTTCGCGTGCTTGACCAGCCAAATATATGATTCTCAGTTATAATGTTTTCCTTCAATGATCCTCAGCGACAACGGTCAAATCTCAGGAAAAGTATTGGTTTATCGGTATCCCGGACTGCATTTCGGGGACATACATATTTTAAATGCTGTGTACTTGAAGGAAATGGAAGATGTCGTTGGTAATGCTAAATATGGTATATTTTTCTCTACCAAAGGTCAGAGATCAGTAGCGAGCGAGATTGCGAACGGTGACTTTGATGGAGATATGTACTGGATCTCTAAAAACAATCAGGTTTGCTTAAATAAATCTCTGTTGTATAGTTTAATTATGCTATATGTTTTCTTACATTCTATGATCTGAGCACCCCTCAACCCGTTGCACCAATAGATAAATTCTGTGATAGAAATGAATTTGTTCAAATGTATAAGTAAGAACTAATATATCTATCTCTTGCTCTGCAACATTGTTCCCTCCATAGCTCCATTGAAAAAATCCGGCCTCGAGTTTTGATGTGAGGAATAGCTATAAAAGGCTCAAACAAGATTAAAAAATTAAATGAAGTCCTTATAAATAAGGGATCAGGAAACTAATATTAATGACCAAATGCATAGGATTTGATATCCTATCAGTCAACACTCCCCCTCAAGCTAGACTATAGATATCTATGAGTCCAAGTTTGTTTACGAGGAAATCAAATACACGTTCAGATAACCCCTTTGTGGGAATATTAGTCAACTGCTGATCCGTATGGATATGTCTAATACTCACTATTTCTCCATCAATCTTCTGTATAGGAAAGTGAAATTTCTCTTCTACGTGTTTTATCCTATCATGATGTATATGATTATGTGATATACTGATTGTGGACTGATTATCACAGTAAAGTTAGTAATTTTGTGTCCTATTTATTAGTGACATTGATTCTAAGAATGAGGAGCAGATGCTAGTCCTCATTTGTATTTAAACTCAGTTATGATCAATATGAATTCAAGTCTTATTCCAGCAAATATTTGGGGTTCATTCTCACCCCAAGGAGAATATTTATCTTCACTTTACAATAGCTTTAGTTGGGACCTATCAACGAAGCAATTGTTTTGTTATAGTCAATTCCATAGGTTTCAAGAAACCCTTTTGCAACCAACTGAGTTTAATACCTCTCAAGCGATCCATCTGCATTATACTTGACAGTGAACACCCACTTGCATACTATTACCTCTTTGTCAGACGGGAATTCCACTGATCCTCCAGGTATTATTCTGTTTAAGTGCTCTTATCTCTTCGAAAACATCTTTTTTCTAAAGAGGAATAACAAGTGCTTTGTCAATATTTATAAGAATCACATCTGATAGACTGGAAATTCAAGCTTTAAATGGAGATGACAATTTCGGGTAAGAATAAATTGTGAAATGGGATGTTGACTGCAAGATCTAGTTCCCTTTCTCAATGCAATAGGATTATCTATACCAGACTGAATGACTGATTGAAGGTTACCTGAACCTTGTGAGGGAAGTGGCTTGATCCTAGCACTAGCAATCATCCTCCTTGATGAGAGGTCTAAAATTGACAAGTAGTAAACTCTAATTTAACAAAACATTGATTATCCGAAGCTAATTTGTGGACACAGATTAAATTGCACTCAAAGAAGGAACATGAAAAACTGATTTAAGGATTAAATCAGCGGACAATTTAATGGTAGTAGGACAAGGGTCGTAAGAATCAAACAAATGAGATACACCTATCATGTGATCGGTTGCGCCCAAATCGATTATCTATGGTGTTTGAGAGATGGAGGGAACAAATATCAGAGTGATAGTGTGCATCAGAAGCACTTTGAGAGTCAAAACTATATGCAGATTTATTGAAGAATGATTTAAGAGGGTATGCAGTTTAAGTTGTTTCTTACTGAATGACAATGAAGTACTAGTTGATAGTATGGCAGTCAGTAATAGTAGCCATAGATATAAAAAAACAAGTCAATGAAAATAAGAGGGCAATAATTAATATAAGATCAAGGAAGGAATGGAGCAGAGGTGGGGAAAGATGGAACCTTAATGCTCTGTTACCATGAAACAGTAGGAGGAAAATATATATTTTGTATGTTATTTAAATTCTTTTACTTACGAAGTATATCAAGTATTATATAGGGTATCTACATAATAATCTTCTTCAATAAAAAATAAAAACAATAAATGAAATCCCTTTGATGTAATATACAGAGTACTTACATATCAATCTTCTTCAATACAACAGTTAATGTAATCCGTATATATAAGAGATCAGGAAACTAATCTATATGACCAAATCCATAAGATTGGATTTCCTATCGGTAAACAGAAACGAACCTTATTCGTGTTCATGTTTGGCTCGTATATAAACCGTCAAACTCGAGCTGATCTTTTTCCGATTAGAACACTGAACCATTCGTGAGTATCTCAGTTCTTACATCCGTACTTGCAGATAGCTTTCATTGTAGTTGTGAAAGAGATGTTATACTTTCTTCTGATATGCATGGATCTGAAATTCAGTTATTACTTTGCATTCGTCATTGCGCGGTTATTCGGTTTGTTAGGAAGAAAATGACAATGAGATTGCCGTTCTTAACATAAATCTGAACAATTTCCATATGTATTATGTGAAACTGTTATTGTATTAAATAATTAACTTCTTTTTATTTTATATTCACTTTAATGTCGCATTACACTTGGATGTTATTCTCGTTTGCATATGTATTATGTGCACTTATTAGGTTCCATATGTATTATGTGTTTTTGCAGCTCTTAAAATATTTCAAAGAGATTAAACCATGGGAACGTGCATATTCATCGCCAAATGTAAATCATAGAATGGCGCGTGATTACCCTCCTGACGAGTTGGAGCATGAGCTTTTTGAGCTATTTTTAAATACAAAGAATCAAAAGTACGCAATTGTACCTAATAAACGTGAATATTTTGTTTTATTTAATGAGCAATTGGATATATGTACCATCGCAGGTTTATTATACAGAGATTTTATCTCATCTGTCATGTTTTATGCACCTACACAATAATCTCTCTGTTTAAACTTTTAATTAGGGCTGGACCCAGGGGGTGGTCTAGCAAGGTCCCTGCCCCCATGAGTTCTAGGAATTTCAACTTGATATTTCTGTATTTGTATATATGCATGCTGTAATCTGTCATAAAGCCTATTATTATGCATGCTGTGAATACCTTATCAATATTATGTACGCTTTAATGCGAGGTTCTCTTTAGTATTAGTATGGGTGTGGCAGCTGATAGCTGGCAGGCCTGTACAGACAAATTTCTTACAGAGAACGATGATAATGAAAAGAAGCACTTGAAGGAGAAGATACTTCAGTTAATCGACATCTACTATGATGCTTTAGATGCACCTAAAACCGGGAAAAAGGTTACTATTTTTGCTATGTTTCTTTGTCAACACGTTCTAGATTTTAAAGTGTGACAGTCTCTTTACTTAATATTGTTCTTCCTTCTCTCCCTCTGTTGAAACAGGTCAAGGTTCCAGACGAATTAAAAGCTGGCTGTTATCCCATTATATGGAAAAGTTTAACGAGTATAAGTCTTGCTCTATTCTTGGAAAAAATTGTGATGCGGTGGAAAAATACAAAACTGAAAGCATGTCGAGATATGGTGAGTTTTACTTCATAACTAATTGGATTATATTATGTGACCATGTATTTGATTTCCAGACAGACTTATCGCTTATGCATAAAAATGGTTAATTACATTATAAAACCTGGAGAAGAAATGCACGTACACACATGAAAATGTATATGTGTGCACATTCATATGGTAAATCCATAGAAACTTGTTGGTAACCAGAGTTAGTATGAGAAGTTTCAAAGATATTCAATTTATTATTGTAAGAGTAAAGCCTTATAATGACCAATTGGTGTTTATGTGATATTACTGTTTTATCTAGTTGTACCATATAATTAGAGATATATATAATAGTAACATCGCAAAAAGGAAACTTCCAACATACATAATTATGTTCAAATTTTGATCCCGTGGAGCTGTTTTCACTTCACCAAATTATTTTACTTTTTGATACCACTATATATAGAGGTGTTATTTAATGTAGTAGCACAGTGTAATGACTTTCAATAGTGTTTATTCTCATTGTTTTGTGATTTAAATGCATGAAGTAATCAGGAAACTTACTTTTTTTGAGCATGTTCCGATCCCTCATGCCTCGTTGAAGTTCTGGAAGGAGACTTATGATAATTACAGGCAAGAGATGACTGATGCATTGTCTTCCAGAAATCAATCAGAGACGAACTTGGGGGATGATGTGATCAATAAATACAAGGAGGTGAGAATTTCCATGTACTCAGATATATAGCCTGGGACAAACCAAAAATTTGTTTCATATCTTCTCTCTTTTGTAGATTATGTATGGCTCTGCTGACTTCAAAGGAACATCGAGGAACATGAACGATGTTCATCAAGATGCCCTTGCACTCTATCATATTTGTTATGACTATGCTAAAAGCAAAGGAGACGTCCGCAAATGCAATTTTGTTTGGAAAGTTGCAGTTCATGCTCTCTGCCATTTTCATGCCATGAAGGCCAAAGAAAAGTGTATGTTATATTGTTTGCCATCTGTACTTGCGAAGATATTAAATTAAGTGGGCTTTAAGATAAGAGGGGTCACAGCCTGTAACAATCACTGTTAACTTGGTATGTTTGTAAATAATCTTGTATTAAATGAAAGAACTTGTAATATATGTTATGTGTAATATGTGCAATGAAAACATAAACTACCTGTTCCTTTGTGTACTATAATTTACTATTTAACAAACAGAGAAGAATCCTTCACTCCTTGCATTTTTCTGTAGGTGTTTAGATATAATTTCCTCAGTTGGGAAAAGTTTGAACAAGTTGATCATACTACGCTGAATTTGCACTGTTTTATGGGATTCATAATTCCTATTACAATGTAAGTATCGATAATGATAAAGATTTGAGACTAAGATAAATGTCGATACAACTATTAACGTGATTATTTCAACTTTATTGAGTATCATATATGTAATGATCATCATGAGGATCGATTCTTAGATTCATTATTTAGATAACTAAAATTTCAATAATTATAAAAAGAACTTTCTACTCTGAGAAAAATGACCATTATCAATTTTGAAAATATGATTTTCAATATCAAAATATATGAAATAACTGTTCCCCGACCATTCCTATCCATAACTAAAATAAGTTTCATCCGAGATAAGATGAAATTATGAGTATTATTGAATAAATAATCAACATTGTTGTAACTAGAATTGTCACCACTGCCCCAACTATGACTATTTTTCTTCGTATCATTTCTATTCGAATCTTCAATTTCACTAGTATTTTGAATAGAACCCAAACCGCCCGTTAATTTACTTAGACCACACATGTGTTTGAACTCTTTCTTAAACAGTATCGAAACTGTTCTTAAAAAGCCTAAAAAGAGGTTCCTTATACTACGAATGTGAAGGATTACGAATAGGAAGGATGAAAGTGAGTGGGTATGTTAATTCCTCATCCGCAAATCAAGCCTCCCTGTGGGTTATTTTTTCAATGTATTTTCTCAACGAATAAGTAATTTTAGGAATGAAATCTTGCTTTAATTCACAAATTTTTGCATATTTTATTGCCTTGAACTTGTCATTTGCTTTTTTAAATTAATAAGATTAAACAAAAGTATTCACAAATAAAAATAATAATGTTATAAATATGTAAATAAAATTATTTCTTTAAACTGTAGTAGAAAATGTGTATAGATTATATGTAATTAATATTAAAAAAAATATTGGCATTTTCTTATTCTATATTTTCTTTAATATTTATTTTAAAATTTATTCAAGACAAAATTATTTACTATTTATCTATTTGTTAATAATTATATAATTATATATTATTTCAAAATTCGAAATATGTAACGATTGTTATTCGATTTAAACGAGAAAGATAAATAATATAATTGTATATATGTTATAATTGTATATTTTATATACAATTATGTTTTAATTTTTCGGATATCGGATTTTGGATGTTATCTTTTAATTTTTTCGGATAATTCGAATTTAATCCAAAATCCGCCGGATCGGATTCGGATTTTAAGTTTTGAATTTTTTTCAGGTTCGGGTTTGAGTAAAATTTTCGGGTTTGGATTTGGATTTTGTTAAACTCGACCCAATCCGATCTGTTTGTCATCCCTACATTAAATTGATATTAGATAACATTTTCAATAATGCTACTTCTCCTAAAAAAAGATGCACTCGTAGAATTTTATTGATATTATGAAGACGCTCAGAAAAAAGAAGTTGTAGAAAAAGAAAGAAGAAAAGGTAACTCAACCATGAAGAATTGATTATATGTTCTGGTTAGAGGAATGATTCTTCTTAAAGAAATTTTCTTATTTGTAAATTTGTAATAGTAAAATTTATTGTAAATATTTTTTTTGATTGTTAGTTAAGTTGACATATGTTTCAAAAAATTTAGTTATGTGCATGAAAATAAATTAGAATATATGGTAAATTTTTATGAATAATCTTATAAGGAATACTAACCGGAGAGCATATATGTTTTGCATTATATTTTACTTATTATATATTGCAGAATCTAATACAGGACATATAGATTTTCAATTTGTACTCCATTGATATTGTTAGAAATATGTGATTGCCTAATATTGTTAAAAGATGTAGTATTTAACCTATAATAATTCAGATAAATTACTTGATCCGAAAAATACTAAGTGAAATATACTGTTTAGACCAAATAATGGGGGTGTTTGGGGAGACTTTTTTCCAGAATAAGTCAACTTATTTCAAGACAAAGTTAGAGATTCCTAACTTTTTTCAGAAAAAAATTAACTTTTTTTGCAACTTATAGAATCTCATATATACATTAAATACTTATATAAAAAACATTTATCAAAATATGAAATTTTTACCCGAAAATAAGTCCAAAAGGACTTATTTTAAGGCAGGCCAAACATGCCAAATATGTTTCTTATATTCCACTTATACAATAAGTTTTTTAAAATATAAATTAATAAGCTTACAAAAGTTTATTACACTAAACCATATATGGTCTATAATAACACGGAATAGTTTGTTTTACCTAAAATTTAAATATGATCACGGCATAAAAAAAGACGCAACACAAAAATAAAAATAATAAAATAATAATATATTTTATCAATTTTATATATTAATAAACAATTAATTTATACATATTAACTAATATTATATAATCTTGTACATAAAATTATACTATTGGCAATAATTTATAATATATTAATTTATATTTTAAAATATTTTTTATTTAATTAATCATGTCATCTACCTAAAAGGTGAATTCAAAATACAACATTAAATATGAAACGTACTTTCGTATTCCTATATTTCCATATTTCATGTATTAAAATAAAAAACTATTTTGATTATTTTTATAATATATTATAAAAGTTATTAGTTGATTAATTAAAATTTAAAAAGTAAAACAGGTAAGAAAACAGGTAAAGCAGGTAAGAAAACAAGTTGAGCAATATGTTAATACCAATATAATACTCTCTGCTCCCGTTGATATTTTACGTTTGATTTTTTGACACATTTTTTTAAAAGTTTTGATTATATAATTAAAATTATTATTTTTAATTTTTTTTTCTAAATAAAAATTTTAATTTAATATTTTTATTAAAAAAATTAAAATAATAATTTTAACTATTTAATCAAAACTCTTAAAAATATATGCTAAAAAGTAAAACCACGACTAAAACCGATCACAGGAAATATAATTATATATGTCTTCACAAGGCAGGCATCCGCGTGAGGCGTGACCTGTGTTAGAGTTTAAAACATATAACACGGACAGCTCCTAGCTGCTATATTATTACTTATGTACCATTTCTCTATAATACTATTAATTATTCCTTTTTTTTGTTAATATTTATTGTTTGATTTTTTCACATACTATTTTAAGAGTTTTAATTATATAATTAGAATTATTATTTTTTAAATTTTCTTTTTATAAATAAAAATTTTAATTTAATATTTTCACTAATTTTTTTTTAAAATAATAAATTTAACTATTTAATCAACTCTCTTACAAATTTACCTCAAAAAATCGAACTACGAGGGAGTAATTTATCTAGAGCTCCATTACACAACTCTGTATCTCTGTATCTTTACCAAATCCTCTAATTTCTCCTAGGATTCTTTCCTTCTCCTTGCTTTCCCCTAACACACACACATCCCAAATTCAAACAGAGAGAGAGAGAGAGAGGGAGAGATTGAAACAGAGAGAGAGAGAGACAGGGAGAGATTGAAACAGAGAGAGAGAGAGAGAGTGAGAGAGAGATGAGTCTCCTTGAGTGTCCAATCAGCAACAACTCATTTACATACAATACTACACTGTGTGCTTGTAATCCAGGTTATATATACAACACTAGTACAAAAACATGTTCATTATTTCAATCTGATGTTACCGATTGGCTTCGAATCGATTCCGGTTTCGATAAGCACGATTTCTACTCTTTCAACATTCCACAAGTGTTTTCGTTGAATGCGATCACTAAGTTTACTCAATCACAAGCTATTTTACTCGAAACTACGTTTCTTTTGCTCTTGAGTTGGTTAACTTTCTGTTTTTTAGCTCGGTTTGGTAGTTTTGGTGATGGTAGAACTCCTTGGTTTAAGATTAGGTGGTGGATCAGTCGATTAGATGTCACTTATGCTACTCGCCATTGGCTGGTATATTTGTCTTCTAATATCTCCTGATTTATGTTTTTGTTTGATTGATTAGTTTGTTTTTATTGTGATTTACGTGTATTTAATATAATTCAGTTTATTAGGATTTTGCTACTGTAGGTACCATCAGATTGCTTCGTTAGTTGAGATATGTAGTGTAATTATGGTCTAGCTTTTTTCAGTTGTGATTCTGGTTGCGTCATAGTTGCACATTGCTTACTTACGTTATTACATACCTCTCCTTTGTGATTTTACATTGTGTTTATTTCATTTACTCGTTTAAATCTGATTTTGCTATAGCTTATCACACTAGTTATTGCTATATCTATCTGTGACAAGATATATTATATATTTATAGGAAAGAAGCCAAGAAGGCGTGTTCTTAAGATTTGCCTTTATATACAATTTTTTTTCATATTTAAATACAACTATTCGGAGATAAGGTTGATATCATATCATGAAATGATTTGGCACTTTGAAAAGGAAATCATTCTATTTATTTTGGGAATGACTCCTTATGAAAAGTATTTTACTTTTCTCTCGTTTCTTATATGGATATTCACATGGATTTAAATGAACCAAGCTGAGTGAAACTACATCTTTGATAAACTAGCTCGAGCTTGAGCTTTTTATTAATGAATCAAGTCAAGGTACTAAAGCTGAACCGACATATTTCCTTTTCTGACTTCGAGTTCACTATAGCAAATTAAGCTGAGCCTGGTTAAATGAGCTGTAGTCTGAACTTCTTCTCCAATAGGTTCGTTTTTATATATGTACAAGCTTTGCAAGATTTTTACTAGACGAGCCGAGTTTTGTTGAACGAACACGAACTCTAATTTTTGAAAGCAGCTAGCGGAGCCTAAAACTCTAAAAGTATAAACATATTTTGGTGGTCGAGTTTCAGCTGGTTATCAATCAAAGTCGAGCTGAACCTGGTTTATTGAATGTCGGCTTTAGTTCAGTTCGTTTACAAGTCTATATACACACATTTCTAACACTTATGCATACACTACATAGCACCCAAGGAAGAGATAGAAAACTATGAAAAAAAATAGGGGTTCAGCTCATATAGCATTCTGATGTTCTTTCAAGTCTAAATGAACCTTATCCTCTAAAAATGAAAATTAGTACTTGCAAATTCGTTTCTGAACATGGATATAATTATATTCATTTCTGGACATGGTTTTTTAGTAAGGTATACAAAATCCTACTGAAGGCCCTTGAGGGATTATCAGTATTCCCGGTGGACATCTCTGTTTTTTAATGCTTATCTAAATGTTTATACTTGTTGATTATGTTCTCTGCTCTAATTATATTTAAATTGGGAACATATATTGTTTTTCTGTTCTAAGGAAAATCATTTTTAGTAGCAGACATATAATGCTAAGAGATGGTTAATCTAATGATTCTGCTGTCTAATGTAGCGAACTAGGTTAATAATGAACTGAGTCTTAGACTTAATTTGAAATGGCTAGATTATGCTGGAGTAGGAAATGATGTGAATTGGAAATAGGTTTTTTAGGAGTGACAGGAATATGGTGGAGTGGATGGTTTTTCCCTACCTGCTCTCAACGTGTCTAGTAAGGCCATGTCCTTGCTTTTGTATCCAGCAATCAGCATGATGCACATACTAGTTCCTTGTTCCTTGTTTTTCCATCAGAGTTTCTATTGTCACTCAATTGCTTAAAAAACCCTATCTGTATGTATGATTTATCCTTTCTCTAGGATGACCAGAAGGTAGTTGTGAAGCGTAAAACAGAGCTTGGAGGGGCCCTCTCAATTGCAAGTTGGATCCTTTTTATTGGTTTATTTGCTACGTAAGTAATTAATATATACTTTTATGCCAAATTTAGCAATACATGGTGGCAGTTCGGTAATATGTACGAATTAGATTATTTAGCCCTTTTATATTTAAGTTTATACCTGTGTCCTCTTTTGTCTGTAGTCAATAAAAATAATTCAGACGTGAAGTGATCAGGATGTTTTTGTTATTATGTTTTGCAGATTGCTCTACCAATTTCTTTCAAAGAGAAGTATTGAGGTGCACAACTTGAGAGCAACAAATGGCCCGGATCTGGCTTCCTTCAACAATGATATGGAATTCAACATAACAACAATTTCTACTATGAGCTGTTCACATTTGCGTGGAATTGATAATTTAGTTACTGGGAGTCCAGGTTTCATTGCCCAAAGGATTGCGCCATTGTCAACTTTTGTAAACTATTCTTGTCATAACTCAACCATGGGACCAATTTTAGTTTTTAAATGCAACAACTGTCAGCTTATTCAAGATTACACATATATCTCGTGGCATTTCTTTGATCTTCCAAATGACCCAGCAAGTGCTGTTGGATTCCAGTTCAATCTCACCATGACAGATCATGCCAGTAAAAGACGTATGAGTTTAGTCAGTGGAACAATAAAGAATGGAAGCAATATGGATAATAAACCAATAACATACAGAGGAGTTGATCCAAATATATTGAAATTTAATTTGTTTCCGAGGATATACCTTAATTTGCATGATCTAAAACTCATCCAGCCTCTTTTCCATGAGTTTATTCCTGGTTCATATATTAGTGAGATAAATCCGCTCAAGGACTCCCTTCAAAGCTCTACTACTGGAGTGGTCAATGTTACAATATCTATCAATTTTCTCTCTGCTTATGTCGTGGAGATAGATGATGAAAAAATCATGAGGCCTGGTGAGCAACTTTGTTTTAGCCATCAACTTTTATTGGTTTGTGAGATTTTAGTAAAAGAAAATTTTCAATTGGGTTTATGCTCCTTTTTATTATGCTAGGCATTTGCATGGATCAACTTTCTCCCATTAAATTACCTAATGAAATTGAGGCCAGTGAAGCTCCTTTCCGATCGGTTTATATTTTGTAAAAATTTTGATGGCGCGTAAATTATGATTAAAGATTGATGGCGAGGGAAGACGTTTGTGTATCACCGCTACACTGTTTGAAGTGAATAATTTTAAAAAAATTAAAGCTAATAACACTCTGGGGGAGGTTAAGTAGATATCTTGCGTTTTGGTGGTTTCGGGTATTCTTAAGCTTTAATTGTGATTTATATATTGTTCTATACATTTTCGATTTTAGTGGTGTTGATTTGACTTCAATACTCAGAAATTAAGAAATTAAGGTATAGCAGTAAAAGTGAGTCCATAGTATACGATATTACGGTGATTTAATAGATATTCCGAGGCTACTCTAGCTGATTTAATAGATATTCACAGGCTATTCTAGCAACCAAGCTCTTGAAATTTAGTACTGGTGCAATTGTATAACACAAAGTAATCCTTAATTGTATTGAAGTACTAAATCACTACCAGTATGGTAACTCACTCAGGAAAACCACACATATATCAGTCTCATACATGGTAATAACTCAAGAATTGAAAGAGCCCGGGTTAGGAGCAGAAATACCTCAAACTTGAAAGCTGAAGGAGACATCACAAACCTTAAAAGACAAGTGTCTTATTTCTAGGTAATAACAAGGATTATTGTCCTAATGAGGAGCTATATTCAATTTGCCAATACAATTGTATTATTTCTGGCTGACTTCCGCCAAGGCCTATTGTAATGTGTACGATTAACCGCAGAGTGCAGAAAATTGTGCAGGCTTATTTTCTGGCACAGAATTGATATATCTCCTCTACTCCATCTGATGTATATATTGGTTTAGAATATTGCGCTGACTAATATATGTGGTCTTCCTGTGGAAAATGTTCAGTTTTCAGTTAAATAAGAAAGTTACTTTTAAAATATTTAAATTAAAAAAAACAAAATATTTTCTCTTAAATGGTTTGTTTGGTTTTTAAATTTCTTATTACTAGTCTTTTTAGATTTTAAGATAGCACATATTTTTACTCATTCATACTGGCATCTAAGTTCCATATTTGCAATTACATTCTGATAAAATTTGCTCTAATATTATCTTCTTTTCTCAAAAATGCAGTGAGCTTCCTTGCAGATCTTGGGGGCCTTTATTGCATTAGTGTTGGAATTTTTTTCTACTTATTGGTGCAAGTATGGTGTATCATCACTTCATTATTATGAACATATGCCCCCTCTCCTTTCCCTTCTTTTAAATTGTCATTGCACTATCATCTACTCTTATATTTACTCCTTGAATATGTGTGTGATAGTTTGTGTACATCTCTCTCTCCCATTGCGTGTTAAGTATGATATTAATAATTACTAGTAATTATGGTATATTTTATGTAACAATGTTAAGTAGATACTTAGAAAAAAGTCATATAGTAACTAGAGTGTTTGAATAAGTACACAATGATAATAATGATGGAGAGAGATTGGAATTGAATAATTTGGTGAAACTTAACAGGAAAATTCTAATCTAGGTGAAGCGATTGCAGAAATTCACTATCATAGGATCTTCAACATAACCGTAATGGTTAACTGCACTCAAATAGGAGAACTATCAATAGCCAAGTATTGACTGGAATACTGGAGACACACAACTAGCCCTACAAAAAAAAATTACTATCATATATGAGTTAAATTAATAAATTTGATTTCTATATTATATTATGCAGGATCAGTATTTTTTTTTAAAATGATTGATGTAATCCAGTCATCCAAACTGTGTTGTACATTTAACGAGTATCCTTGATTTAAGCTGATTTTTTTTGCCCCTAACTAGTTCTTTTGACTTCTTTGTTATTTGGTGTATAAATGTGCCACATCACTTGTCTATTTAAGTAGTTCAGTTGGTTCATGAGAAGGGTTTGCATTACAGAAGTCCTGGGCTGTGTGCATGCTTTTCAGATATAATTATTCTGAGAACAGAAACTGCTATAATATTTTGAGTTTTTCTTGATTTGTTACAAGCATAGAGAATTAGAGATGTGTTTTTATTGTTTTTTGGTGATAGTTTTGGATTCTATCCTTATCGTTAGATATTTTTGCCTGCTAAAGATATCTTTTATGTCCCTGCATTCTGATATTGTTCCAACTCTTTGTTTGTAGTGTGAATACAGAGTCAAGAAGCTCCGTAACGAAGATGGTGTAATGAGAAATATTAGAAGTCGACAGAAAGCTAAAAAAAACTGGAATAAAGTAAGCTCTCTTGTCTGAGCCTGCTGACTATCTTCTACTATGTTCAATGTCACTGTTTTTTTTAACCAAGTCTTGAGGAAATGAATCTTATTTCCTTCTTTGTTTTATAGTTGAGAAAATATGTGAAATACACATGGAACTGTAGCTCATTGGATGATCACTATAAAAGTATCGACACAGATGTGTGTTGCACTGGGATGAAGATGAATTCTTCTCATAAAGAAACATTGTCACATAAACAATGGCTACCTATCAAAATGGACACAATTAGCTTCAGTAGGAAAGTCACCTTACCCAGTGAAAAGGTAATGATTTGCTCTCCATACCACATCAAACATTTGTGCCAAACTGCCAGCTAGAAATTTTATATTCCTTTGAAACTATTCGACTAATATGGTGCAGATAACGATAACAAGGGAAAAAATAATATAAAGGTATAGTAATATTTTATTACAAGGGCTAGTGTATAGAAAATATTTTCGATTATGTAAATTATCTAACTGATACATTTGTCATGATCGAATGGTGAACTTT
Source organism: Oenanthe javanica (assembly GCA_008931105.1). Taxonomy (NCBI): domain Eukaryota; kingdom Viridiplantae; phylum Streptophyta; class Magnoliopsida; order Apiales; family Apiaceae; genus Oenanthe; species Oenanthe javanica. The sequence goes on from QRFB01009854.1 coordinate 18,381, forward strand.
TAGATTCCATATTGTATTTATTTTTAGATCTAGATTCTCTTTATTTTGTTTGGGATTTGAGGCTTAGGTTTTACTTAATGCAATTGAACCGGCTTAGAGGAGAGACATAGTAACTTCAACCCATATAAAGCTGCAGTCATAATGAAAATTCTTCGGAAATATTAGGCATATTAGTTACATGCGAGTGTCTACTTCTCAAACACCAGTACTATAATCTTGGTCCCTAGGTGAGGGAATTTGTACTTTAGATAGCTAAATTAATGGGTTCTGCACAAAAAGATAATGTTAAGCAGAGTATTACTTAATCCATCTCTGTTTCTTGTAAACTCTCTTCTTTCTCTCCAAGTTTTTATATTTTTTTAGTTTTCATTTCTATTTTTATCTCCATTTACCTTCTTAACTTTTGAGCTGATAGTATACACGTAGAAGGCTACAAGAGGTGAAAACTGCTGATAACAATTAAAAATATATAACCACCTGAGGTTTACAACATTTTTGATATGAACACCTAGAATGTAGAACATACATACAGCTACTTCGCATTGCTAGTTTAAGTGAAATCAAGCGTTGTTTGCATCATCCAATTTAGCATCAGAGTTTCTTACATATCCAAATAAATCCATATGCACGGGCAATTTACATATAGTATCTTATCATATATTTACATTTAGCCTCACAATTAGGTGGCTATATGTAAGTATTAGGTGGTGTGTCATGCCTTGACAAGTAATTTTCCAGATTTCCTAATGTTTTTGTGTTTTTCTATGTATTTGAATGTGTAGAACAGTAAAACAAGCAAGGAATTAGAGAATCTAGGCTAGAAATGCAAGAGAACAGGTGAGAAATGGTGAGTTTTAGAGAGATATAAACCCTAGAGAGAGAATTCAGTTAGAGAGAGAGAATAACAGAATTTAGAGAGAGAGAGAGACTTGTGGAACAAGTTCCATTTTCTGATAATATTTCAAAATATATCTGAATTACAAGGCTAATGCTCTATTTATACTAGACCTCCTTATATAGTAAAAGACTATAGTACCCTTACTTACTAATATTACTAATACTGCTACTAATACTAGGCTTTTCCTTGACATTCCACCGCCCTTAAATTGCCTCCATGACCTCATGGGGTTATCACAAAGTCAGGGAAATTAGCCTTAAGTATCTCTTCATCCTCCCATGTAGCTTCATCCACACTACACCCTTTCCACTGAATTAAAACCTGGTAACTCACTTTATGATCCTTAACTACACTCCTGTTGTCCAGCTTCCTTAATGGCTTCAATTCAAAAGTGCCCTGCTCATTGACTTGGGGCAACTGCCTATGCACCTTAGCCTGTCCAACAGCCCTCTTAAGTTGAGACACATGAAAACTGGGTGCACCCTTGATGTATCAGGAAGAGCCAGCTTGTATGCCACATTCCCTATCTTCTCCACAATCTTGTAAGGACCAAAAAACTTGGCTGATAGCTTCAAGTTCTTTCTTATTGCCACAGTGACCTGCCTGTAAGGTTGTAGCTTAAGGTAAACCCAATCTCCTACAGCAAATTCTCTTTCAGATCTGTTTTGATCCGCATAACTCTTCATTCTGTCCTGGGCCAAAGTCAGAATTTCTTTAAGTGTTGCCCACTGTTGCTGTTTGTTAGCTAACATTGTCTCCAAGGATGAGATATTAGTATGCACCCTGTTCTGACCTGGTATATACCTAGGTTTCATTCCATACACAACTTCAAAAGGAGAGGTCTGCAAAGTGGTGTGGAATGTGGTATTATACCACCATTCTGCAGCAGACAACCATGAAGCCCAGTTCTTAGGGACTTGGCTGGTCATGCTTCTAAGATATTGTTCAAGGCATTGATTCACCCTTTCAGTGCACCCATCCGATTGGGGGTGATAGGCTGTACTCATACACAACCTAGTGCCAGACAACTTAAACAAATTCTGCCAGAACTCACTTAAAAATAAGCTATCCCTGTCGCTCACAATGGATTCAGGCAACCCATGTAGCTTATAAATGTGATCAAAGAATGTCTGAGCCAAGATTTTTGCTGATATAGGGTGTTGTAAAGCCACAAAGTGAGCATATCTACTGAATTTATCCACCACCACCCATATCACTTCGAATCCAAGAGACTTAGGAAGGCCAGTAATAAAGTCCATTGCAATATCTCTCCAAGGTTCTTCAGGAATTGCTAAAGGCTGCAACAACCCTGGTTTCTTCACATTTTCTCCTTTAATTTCCTGACACACCTCACATTCTCTAACCCACCTGCCAATATCTTGCTTAAGTGTGGTCCAAAAGAAATATTCCTCAACTCTTTTGATGGTTGCCTTGATTCCCGAATGGCCACCCACTCCATTTTTGTGTAACTCCTCAAATACCTGCTTCTTAAGGTCTCCGAAACATCCTAAAACCCATCTGCCTTGATACTGTAGTAAACCTTGGTTTAAGTAATACTGCCGAGGACCATGCTTATCAACAGCCACCTCAACTACGATATCTTGAACTTCTGCATCTCCTGTATAACTTTCAATGATTTGCTCCTTCCATGTTGGTACTATAACTGTAAGTTGATTGCATCTGCCCACTAGATCCAAGGTAGAATCTGCAGTGAACTCCACAGTTCTTCCTTGCCATGAGAACTGCAGATTTTGAGCTCCATAATTGCACCTCAATTCACCCAACTGAGCCAACCATTGTACTCCTAAGATGATGTCCCACTCCTTCAAGTCCACTATTCCCACCTCAGCCTTAAACTCCACTCCATCCAACATCCAGGTGAAGTCGGAGCATATAAGAGCACACTCCAAGGTTTCGTCGTTAGGCAACTTAATAGCAGTAGGCTCCTGCAGATTTGTTACCAGTTCCATTTCCTCACAAAGTGTCCTGCTTACCAAATTGAGTGTACTGCCACCATCTATGAGCAATTTCACCATTCTGCCTTTATACTCTCCTTTGAATTGGAGAGGTTGTTTAAGCTTTGACCCCTTCAATCCCAATGCAGTGAGGACTACTTCATCTTCCTGCCAGTCTTCCTCTGCATCATCAGGGTAAGTATCGTACCTTGGTTCCTCATCATAAATTCCTTGTTCTGAACTCTTATCGACCACCATTAAGAAATTCTGTGGCTTCTTACATTCATGTCCTTTAGAAAATTTCTCATCACAATAGTAGCACAACCCCTTCTGTCTCCTTTCTTCTCTCTGAGTAAATGTGAGAGGTTTAGGCTTGGCGTTGATCACTTCAGTTGTATTATTTTGAATCAACAGAGATGCTTGACCAGTGGTCTCTTTTCCCATGTTAGAAGTTGTTGACTTAGCAAGTACTTGAGTGCCTGTNCGAATGGCCACCCACTCCATTTTTGTGTAACTCCTCAAATACCTGCTTCTTAAGGTCTCCGAAACATCCTAAAACCCATCTGCCTTGATACTGTAGTAAACCTTGGTTTAAGTAATACTGCCGAGGACCATGCTTATCAACAGCCACCTCAACTACGATATCTTGAACTTCTGCATCTCCTGTATAACTTTCAATGATTTGCTCCTTCCATGTTGGTACTATAACTGTAAGTTGATTGCATCTGCCCACTAGATCCAAGGTAGAATCTGCATTGAACTCCACAGTTCTTCCTTGCCATGAGAACTGCAGATTTTGAGCTCCATAATTGCACCTCAATTCACCCAACTGAGCCAACCATTGTACTCCTAAGATGATGTCCCACTCCTTCAAGTCCACTATTCCCACCTCAGCCTTAAACTCCACTCCATCCAACATCCAGGTGAAGTCGGAGCATATAAGAGCACACTCCAAGGTTTCGTCGTTAGGCAACTTAATAGCAGTAGGCTCCTGCAGATTTGTTACCAGTTCCATTTCCTCACAAAGTGTCCTGCTTACCAAATTGAGTGTACTGCCACCATCTATGAGCAATTTCACCATTCTACCTTTATACTCTCCTTTGAATTGGAGAGGTTGTTTAAGCTTTGACCCCTTCAATCCCAATGCAGTGAGGACTACTTCATCTTCCTGCCAGTCTTCCTCTGCATCATCAGGGTAAGTATCGTACCTTGGTTCCTCATCATAAATTCCTTGTTCTGAACTCTTATCGACCACCATTAAGAAATTCTGTGGCTTCTTACATTCATGTCCTTTAGAAAATTTCTCATCACAATAGTAGCACAACCCCTTCTGTCTCCTTTCTTCTCTCTGAGTAAATGTGAGAGGTTTAGGCTTGGCGTTGATCACTTCAGTTGTATTATTTTGAATCAACAGAGATGCTTGACCAGTGGTCTCTTTTCCCATGTTAGAAGTTGTTGACTTAGCAAGTACTTGAGTGCCTGTTGCAGTTTTGAAACTGTTACCATAACTAGTATACGTCTTTGGCTGATTATTGAGGGTCTGCTCATAATATCTTGCTAATTTAAGAGCCTGAGCAAGAGAATTTGGCTCCAAGAGCCTTATCATGCCCTTGATATCACCTTGTAGCCCTCCAATAAAATTTTCCAAGAAATACTCTGAAGTCAGACCTGGTATTTTCTTTAGAAGTTGACCCCTGCACCTTTCAAAATCATCATAGTACTCTTCTACTGACTTGATTTGTTGCAACTTCTTAAACTTTTCAAATACCAAATCAGTGTCAAGTTCTCCAAATCTGGCTATAAAAGCTTCTGAGAATTGCAGCCAACTGACTCCATCCCTGCCTATCATAAAAGACTTGTACCAAGACCTTGGTGTTCCATTCAGGTGCATAGCAGCTATGGCAGCTCTTCTCCTATCAGCAACTTCATATATACTGAAGTATTCCTCACAATCTCTCAGCCACTCCATAGAGTCACTTCCTTCTTTAAACACTGGAAAGGATAGCTTGAGATGCTTCAGACTCTGATTGTCATCGTAGGTGTCTCTGTACATCCTTGGGCCCCTAGTATCTTCTTCATCTTTGAGTGTGCTATAAACTCCTCTTTGTCTTTCATAAGCAGCATGATAAGGATCTTTAAATAATCCTTTGCCCTTAGAGTCAGGAGACACATTCTCCTTGAATTCATCCTCACTCCCTAGATTATAGTTATGTCCCTTATACTTGCTGTCATTCCTCTTGTTCAATCCTACCACCAGCATCTCAATCCGCTCCTGCAGTTTACTAATCTTTTCTTCAGTTCCAGCTATATGTCCTTGCAGGTCTTGTTGAAGCATATTCAGAGTTCCTTGATGTGAACTCTCAGTCATATCATTACTCAAATAGTAACTCATCTCTCTTCCACAATAGATCAAACACCTAGCAGGTATTACCTAGTTAAGTGTAGAAATCACACCAGTACTTACTCCAATTCTCAGATCTTCAGTACACAGTCACCAACACTTCACCACAACACAAATCAACAATCAACAACCACAACTGCTAGCAATCTACAGTGTACACAGTAGAACAGACACCAAAACAGTACTAGACTTGCTATTTTTGTACTTTTCTCCAATAAACTCAACTAAATTCAACTAACAGTAATAAGATGAGCAGTAAACAGCTAAAACAACTTCAATTCTAGCTATTACTAACAGTAAATGAATAGATCTGAGAGATAAGCTTGAGAACAGGACACCTGTACTGTTTAGAGCAGATCTCTGAGATGACAGCTGCGATTACTGAGTTCCTAGGCTCGTTTAGCTCGGAATTGAGTGCACAACACAGTCAAAGCAATAGATGATCGAAAATAGCAGCTCTGATACCAATTTGTCATGCCTTGACAAGTAATTTTCCAGATTTTCTAATGTTTTTGTGTTTTTCTATGTATTTGAATGTGTAGAACNTATGTAAAACAATAAATATTAATTGCAGTGTAGGCCATTTTTTCCAATGGTGAAGCTACTTGTGTTTTTAAGGAACTTGCATGAACCAAGTGCGTATATTTCTATGATACTACACATACCAGAATTTCGAAAGAATGCACCAAAATATGGTAAAAAACAAATGAAAGTTGGGAGATGTTCAAAATCTTGTAAAACAAAATTTACTATTTTTTGTTAAATTTCTACTTTAAAATCTTAGTTGCTAGGAGCTTGATATTCAATGCATTTTTAGTTCTAAATCAATACCTATATTACTAAAATAAAATACAGTTTCCATCATCAATACTTATGTGAGATTCAATCATTAATTTGCTGATATCATCAATGTTTACGTGTCACTCTCTCAATTTAATGGCGCTGACATCATCAATGTTTACTTGTCATTCTCTCAATTTAAATTTAATGATGTCATCTTATACGTGTCATTCTCTCAATTTAAATTTAATGATGTCATCTTATACTAACTTATTTTATACTTTCCCTCCCTCTCCCTCCCATTGTCTTACTAATATTTCTCTCTCATATTTTTTTATTCCTCTCCAATATTATTTTCATAAATATTTATCAATTTAATTATATTTCATAATTAATAAAATATATTTATTCATTTAAAAAATATGTGTAATACTAATTTATTATACATATTATAATTGTATGCTGACTAAAACTCTTATTTAATTCATTTGAATAAAATATAAAATGAATCAATAAAAATGTTAAATTTAAATGAGGTCAAATTGAAATAGCAATTAATGATGGCATGTAAGTAGTTACAATTATTATTATATGTTTTATTGCCTATGAGTAGTTCTATAGAACTTCTAAGAGACGTATACCTTGCAAAAGCTTTATATTAGTAATTTAGTATATTACTACCTGCAAAAAAGGGTCAAGTGAGGTCCATTGAAGGTTTTCTTTTGACAAAAATAGTAAAGTAAAAGGTTCTCTTTTCAAGTGTTTTTATTTGGGTATATCTTTGCTTTTTTTTTTAATAAACAGACAAGGCTAATACAGATTAATTTTCTTTGGAAAATAACTGAAATCTTTCGAGTGGAAACTTTCTTTATTTGTGTGTGTGTGTGTGTGTGTGTACTATATATTAAGTACCTAAGACTGGAGAATATAAATAAGTCATCTTTTGCAACAATTACCTCCAGTGAGGTTGGAATGTGAGACCTCACTGGATATCTCAACCTACCAAGTATTAATTTGACAGTTCAATTGCTACTTGTTAATATTTAACCTGTCACGTGATTCTATAAGTATTAGAACAAAAGGATAGAAGAAACAACAACTAGTTCTTTTATTATAAAGTACATTAATATGAAATTCTGGTGACATTCAGGTTCAGAGCAATGATGTGCATCGGAATGCCAAAGCTGATGAAATTCGTACTGCTGGTGGTACTACCCTTCATCCACCACCTCCATTAGGTAACTATAGCTGTCTCACTTTGGGAGTGCATCTTTCTCAAGTCCTACATGCTCTCCTCTCTTTCTGCATGTCAATTGATACTTGTATGTAGTAATGATGATATTATGGTCCATGAAAACAATTGGTTGTGGAGCTTNTTTTTTAGCAGAATATAAAGCTGCTTCTGACGTAAGCCTAACTGAAATACAGAAGCATCTTCAAGTTCTGTATGAATACAATGTGAAACTAAGAGAGAATATGGACATTGCACAGTCTATGATCAATGATTTAACATCAAAAAGTTCACCTCAGGATCTGGATAATTTAAGTACGACATTGCATGATACGTGTGGGTGAAGCTGTCAGCTGGTATATTTGGTACATATTGTGCATTGGAGAAGTTATAGAAATTGGTTGCGAGATTTGGCTTCTTTGGCTGGAATTTATAATGATCGATTTTCCACAAGGAAATCTAGGCTCGAGGATGGGATTCTGTGACAGCCTGTGGTCTTAGTTTTACTTGCATAGTTTTTCCTTTGTACTCCACTTGGACGGTTTAGTGTGAAGTTCAGGAATTGAGAGGGTGTTACTATACATATTGGTTATTAAGGTTTAGTAGAACGGTGAGTAATATATGTGTACACAATATTTTTATGTGATATACATGTATGAGACTCGAGACTGTAAATATTTGATGTTTTACTTGAGATTGAAAGACCAAAGACGGGTCAATTTGAAATTTTGCGTCATACAATACACACTAGGACGTTAAAATTTTAAGAGCAGAGGCCATCGATGATCTTGAGGTTATATGCAGTATAAAGCTGAATTATAGGATCGGTTGTTCAAATTAGATCCATTAGAATTATGGTAATCAAAGCAAATCATTGTTATAAAAAGTTTGGCAAATGACCAAACTATAGATAAATAAATACATATATGGAGAGTGATCCGATAGAAAATACATACAATTTTTAATTATTAATTTTATTTTTTTAACAAAAATTTATAAGTTAGTTACAAGGTAAATACATATAATGAAAATTAAGAAGTGAAAGTGATTTTGTGATTGAGTAAATTTTATTATTATTATAAAATTAAATATACACACAAATATATTTAACAAAAAATACATATTTAAACGGTATTTTCTCCGTCTCAATCATTTTTTATTTATATAACAGTTGGGCTTGAAAAATTACGAAAAATAAAAAATAAAGATAAATTGGTGGGTTCTAATCAAATTTAAAATTATTATTATTATTTATGAAAATGTAAAAAATTGAGAAAATAATAAAAAATGTTAAAAAATTGGGTGCACTAAAGGATTAAATCTTGACATATATACATGTAAATAAAAATACAATTATTCTGGCTTAATTATCAAAATAGTCACTAAATAAATTTGAATGTATCAAAATTATACTAAACCAAAACATGTCTCACCCACATTACCAAACACATTAAATGTATCAAAGTCACCACTGAATCAGAAAATGTTTCACTCAAATTACCAAACACATTAAATGTATCAAAATTACCACTAATTTGATTTACTCATTTTAAACAGAAATTTAATTCGATTCGATTTTAAACAAAAAAATTGATTCAAACCTAATCAATCGAATTATATATATTATATAACTATAATTATTATATATATTTATATTTAATATGTATCGATAGTTTAGTAGATTTAAATTAAATTTAAAATTTTACATTAATGATTTGTATCTTATTATATTCTAATTGTTAACTATTTTAATAAACTAATGAGTAAAAAATAAATATAAAAGTTAGAATAATAATATAATATGTCTTTTTTTTAAATTTTAGTTTTTAAAAACAGAACTGAATAAAGCAAAAGTTTTTGATTTAATTTCAACTCAGTTTATAAAATAATTCGGTTCGATTCGATATATAAAAATTTAAAAGTTTAATTTTTTCGATTTGGAAAATTGAATCGATTGGATGCTCAATCCTAATTTAGTAGTTTGAGTGAGACGTATTTTGATTTGGTGGTGACTTTGATACATTTAATATATTCGATGATTTGAGGGAGACGTGTTTTGGTTTAGTGATAATTTTGATACATTTGAGTTTATTTAGTGACAATTTTGATGATTAAGGCCAATTATTATAAATAGATTTGATTATATTTACAAGTAAAATTATAAGCTGTAATGTTTGAGCTGATATTTATGATTGTGTGGTTGACCGGAAAGTTAGATACAATATATATACACCATCACCGATTCACCATGCTAGCTTTACACAACTGTAGTTTCGTATAGATCAATATTCTCTGACAGTTGACAAATAACAACCAAATATTAAATACCAATATCAATACACATACACACAACATGAAATTATTATTTAATGGTAAATTTTCAACTCAAAATCTCAATATAAATAAGCCGACTAATAATTTTTGTCATGTCATGCCCTGCTGTCTCTATCATATCATTGCATTATTAGTTGGTGTTTGTAGTAGCCATGTTTTCTTACACTCATTCCCATCCATGTACACACACATTTATTGAGCCATTTAATCCTCCTATCCCAATAATTTAATTCTGTTAAATACTATCCATCGCACTCCGCTGCAAACTTTTTAGTGAGTCGAAATTATTTAACACAATCATATTCTTATCTAGAACATTATACTGTCACGTTCCGCTGCAAATTTTTTAGTGTGCGGCGTAAATATTAATGGTCGTAATTTGTATTTGAACACAAGCCTGTATAAATATAAATTACATATATTCATCAGGAGAGGAGGGGAG
>QRFB01009855.1:512-27779 GCA_008931105.1 Oenanthe javanica
TTTACAGTCAATAGCAAGGTGATTTGAATTTCCACAAGTAAAACATGTTTTCCTAGGAGCATCAGGAATATTCATGTAATTTGTCTCCTTATTGATTCCTACTTTTCCATTCCTATTTCTTTTAACCCTTTTTGGTTTAATTTCATTTGTGACTGCTTTCAACTTTTTCTTAAGTTGCTTCTGAGAAAGTAATCCTATATTTACCTTTTTAGGTTCTGTCATACTATTGTTCTTAAGCATTCTATGGTAGTTTCTTTAATACTTGCTCTAACAAATTTCACAGGTTTATTTAATATTTCTTTTATGTGTGATTTAGTGTGTGTTTTAGATTCATAACCTAAAGCAGAAGTCCAATTCTTATTATTTAGCATTTATTAAACTTTCTTTCCAGAGTTTGTCCAAACTCTGAAAGTTTCCTTTTCTTTTGCTATTTCAGATTTTAAATATTCTACTTGAATTTTTAACTGAGTTTGCATGTGAATAGCATTATCAAAATCTTTCTTAATTTTCAACATTTCAGAGTTTTCAGATTCAAGCAAGTTATTTCTAGTAGTCAGAGTTTGTATTTGATATTTTAATTTATCATTCTCCAATGTCTGATATTTAAAGCTAACATGCAAAGATCTAAGAAAAGACTTTAATTCACAGATATTATCAGTTTGAAAGTTAAAGACAGAGTCTGGTACCTTATCAAAGTTTGGAGCTTCAGTGTTTGCCATTAGTGCATAATTTGTTTCTGGTTCAGAATCTGAGGAATCCATTCAGTCTTTCTTTGCAGTGATTAAGGCTTTTCCTGATTCCTTACTTCTGCATTTAGTAGCAAAGTGCCCCATCTTGTTACACTTATAACACTTTATTTTTGACTTGTCAATAGTCTTTGATTTCCCATCTCTATCTTCTCTTTTCTTGAACCTTTCTCTCTTTTCTGTCTCTCCATGTTTCTTTTAAAAGTTTGCTTGCTTCTTATATTTCCTGTCTTTCATCTTTTTGAAGCCTTTTACAATCATAACAGCCATCTTCATCATATCAGAAACTGTGGAGTCATCAGAATTTGCTTCAGAGTTTGTCTCAGACTCTGATTCACTACTTTCTTAAGTCACTATTTCTTTTCCTTTTCTTGTTGAAACTTTAAGCACTTTTTCTTTTGCTTCTTCAGACTTTGTTTCAACATTCAAAGCAATGGACCATGCTTTGTTGCTTTTCCTGTTTCTTCTTTGTTGTAATTCAAGATCATGAGTTTTCAATTTTTCATAAACTTCAACTAAGGACATCTCATCTAAATCAGTCATGTCTCTAATTAAAGATGTTTGTAGATCCCATTCTTCTAGAAGAGCCCTCAGAAATTTGGTGTTTGAATCCTCATTATCGTATACTTTATCTACTAAGGCTAGATTGTTTAATAGTGTTAAAAATCTGTCATAGATATCTGTTAAGGATTCATTATGTTTGGCTTCAAAGTATTCATACTCCTGAATTAACATAGATCTTCTATTTTTCTTGATTTCCCTTGTTCCTTGACATTGAATCTCTAGTACATCCCAGATCTCCTTTGCAGTTTTGCATGCTATAACCCTGTTGGACATTACAGAGTCAAGATTATTGTGTAATATGTTTCTTACCTTGGCATCTTTGAGGACTTCTTGTTTTTCCTCATTAGTCCACTCCTTTTTATCTTTGAGGGTATAATGCTCAGGTACTTGTCTTCTATCCACAATGGTTACAGGTACCAGTTTTGTTGGCATGTACTGGCCTTCATTGATCCTATCCAAGTAATCAGGATCTGTTTGCTTCTAGGAACATTAGCATCTTCACCCTCCATGTAAGGTACTCAGCTTTCTTTAAGATTGGAATTTTTATGCTCTCATACTTGTTTTCAGACATGATTTGAGATCTAACAGTTGATTTTGAACTGCCTGCTTTGATACCACTTGTTTGCCCAGAAGGATGAACTATTACAAAAAGGGGGTTGAATGTAATAGTACTAGTAAATCGATTAAGAACACAAGTATGTAAAAGATTAATGCGGTTTTGTATTAAAGATTGAACAGGTTACAAAACTCTCTCAAGAAGTTGTTTATTCTCAAGTGCTTCTAGGTTATGAAAAATATAATTTGCTTCGATTATGTTTATGTTAACCTATGTCTGTGTTTATATATACACTGTTACAAATCAATTACAAATCAGAATAGAAATAGAATAGCTCTTCATAAGGAAATAGTTTTGCATTCAGATTCCTTCTTACTTTCCTATTCAGACTATGATTTGAATTGTTTCCTGACAAACTCTGATATTTAAACTCTGTCGGTTATTATTCTCTGATTGAGCATTCTCTGTTAGAGTAAACTCTGATTGAGTATTCTCTGTTAGAGTAAACTCTGTCTGACAGCTCCTTAAACTCTGATGACGTCAGCAATGTAAACTCTGACTTGTATTCTCTAACAGTCATCAGTGTTTGCTTCCTAACAGAAACATAGATTCATTTGAAATTCTGGCTTTAATCAAATGACATGTTTGGATAATCACAAGAATTTGAATTTGAATTTAGATTTTACTTGAATTTCTAGAAATTCAAATACTAGTACAAAAATATGAGAATTTGAAATGACAACTCAAATTCTATCATTCGAAATCCATTATTTGAAATTAAATCAATATTCACAAATACAATCTAAAGATATTTGAATTCAAATTTGAAATAAACAAATAATTTGAAATTTAAGTTTAAATTCAAATAATTTTCCCAAATATATCAAAAAATTTATATTCGAGTTAATTAAATATTATTATTATTTTCTAAAAAATTAAAATTTAAATATAACAAATATTTTTAAAAATATTTAAAATTTAAATACATAAACAAATTTTGTACTTATTAAATTTTTACTTTAGTTTTTGCAAATTAGGTGTGAAAAAATAATAAGTGATAAGATTCACTTAATTTTTTAAAATCTATAAAAGTATATAATTATTTTTATTATTTTTATTTAAAATATTATTCTCATCATTATTAATAATATGTATAATTATTATTATATAAGGTTAAAAATACTTAAAAGTTCAAATTTGAAAAATATAAAAAATATATTTATATAATTTTAAAAATATTTAAAATTAAAAATTAAAAAAAAATATTTTAGAAATTTCTCATTTGAAAAACAATAAAACTATATAAGGTTACTTATTAAAGCAAATCTCTAATTTAAAAAAAATTATGGATCATGTATTATATTATATATATTTATTTACACCCACACCATGCAATATCTATATTTAAAATTATAAATTGTTTAATACAGATGTGAAGTTTTGTTATCATTAAAAAATTAATATTAAATTTATTTTTAAGGATAAATGACGTGGTAGCTAAAATTAGTTGACGACGACATTTAACTTTTAAATTTATTAAATTGTCACGTTAATAATTGTGTTTTGTTTTAATAATATGTAATATGATTTATATGTGTGGGTGACAAATCGTTTTTTGAATTCAAACTTATATCTTGATTAAATATTTTTTATTACTTTATTTACTTTTAATGTCGCATTCTAATACAAACTGATTGTTATTTTTTAATATTTATTTTATTTAATGGTATAATAAAATTTAATTATTTTTACCATTTTTTAATTAACTTATTAAATATATTATAAAATATTTTTTATAAAATATTTTAACTAAAAATTTTTAAAAAAATTAAGTAGTATTTAAAAGTTATTTTATTATTATTAATTATATTATAATTATAAAAATTAATTATTAATTGAATGAAAAAAGTCTAAAATTAAAATGACAATTAAACATTGCCATTTTGAAAATAAATAATACTCTTTATGTTTTAAAAGGAAACAAATATTAGAATATAAAAAATATTTAAATATTACCATTTTATAATTAAACTAATTGTTAATTGTTTATACCATAATTAACCATATTAGTTAAATACTGCAAAAAGGAATGTAAATGACTCAATTTGATCAGTTGAATATTCAAATACTCACACTTGATTGGCTGAAAACTCTTAAAAAAATCATTTATTGGTTAAACATATAGGCTGAACTATTATAATAAAGGATTTGAATTTGAATTTCATTTTAATTCCTAAAAATTTAAATATTAGTACAAATATTAGAATTTAAAATGACAACTTAAATTCTATCTTTTGAAATCCATAATTCGAAATGAAATTCATATTTCTAAACACAATTAAAAAAACAAGTGTACCTATTGATGTACTTTTCTCCTCTTATGAGAGGTCGAAAAGCTAAACCGAAAATCCCCTAAAAGTAATGTAATTCATATAAATCAATCTGTGACTTCCTAAGCTAGGCCAACTTAGTTTTACTCTTATATATTTAATTAAAAATCTATACTTTTCAAGGTTGAGGCGCCAGGCATCAGAATAGAGAGAATAGAGCAGTCTCCTGCATTATCAGCTATACACTATCCTGTTTGATGTGTACATATATACACAACAGTACATAATATAATGATATGGCCAACACATAGGCACTTCAAAAAATAGGTGGAGTACTACGTACAAAAACAGTGCATATATTGAAAGTTCACTCTATCAACTTGTACAATGCTAAACTGAATTATAGAGAAACATCCATCAAGGTTAAACTTAACTTCTCTGGATGTTTTGCAGGATACTATAGTTGGCTTTCAAGAACGTAAAATCAAGAGGCATAATCTTTTTGAACAAACTCATATTCACAGACCGGGATACCACATAAGCAAAAGGCTATTTAGCATATACACAAGAACTTGCTGAGCAAAACACTACCGCAACTTTTTCAGGTCCTTTACTATCTCCTTGAGCACATCAACTGGTTCAGCCATAGCCTCCGAAACAACTTCCATTTCAGTGAGACTAAGATCAAGAAATGATTCAATAAGATCACCATCTAGAAAATTTTTAGCATCTTCTAATTTCACTGTCTGGTCCACTGCAGAGATATAAGATCTCCATTGCTTATGACTCAGTCCGCCTACGCTCTTCATAACATTTCTTAATATGGATTGGAACTTATCCAAATATAAGTACTGGTCTTTAGGTATGGAGGCAATAATTCCAATGTAACCGCTCTCAGTACCGAAAATACAGGTTGGAATCTGGCCAACACGCAGCACTCCCATCAACAGAGAACCATGGTGGATCTGGCTAACTATTTCACCGAGATGGTATTTGCTGACCACCTCAAGACAACCCCGCTCTTGTTTACCTGCACCTTCACTTTTGCGAACCATGAAAATGTTGGATTTGATGTCACTGCCAAGGTACAGGCCATCACCTAGGATCTTGATAGCTCGAGACGGATTGGACCGGAGACAATCCAACTCCTCAAAAACACCTCTCTCCTGCTGAAAGACAATAAACATACATGAAAATAAAGGGCTTAATCTTTGACTTGAACTAAAAAACTAATAGATTCTAAACATATTACACTAGAATTCTATCATAAAAATTAACAGGAAATTGTACCTTGTAAATCAATACAGTGAATGTTTCCCCCATATCACCACCGGCAACAACAACATTTCCCTGTGTTTCTACAGATAACCAAGTAAAAATTCCTGCTCTCTCACATTCAAACTGTAACTCATGCATACCATCTCCGAGAAGCACCCATTTGTACAATTTTATATTATTATTTACCAAAGCAATGAGTTTTCCCTGGAAGGCATTGAGGGACTCAGCATAATTGTCTATTTGTTGTTCTGCAGCTAATACCAATCTTTCATCTTCGACCAAAAGTACCAAAATTCTCCCCTATGGTTTTTCAATACAATTTTTGGTCAGCTAACAATTAAAAGCACCTGGATCATTATGCAATGAAATTTGTTGAAGGAGAAAACTTTTTTAAGCTGAATAATAATCCATACATAGATGCATACACAATCAAATTTATCGACTAAAACCCGGATCATCAGTGATACGATGACAGAGATATGAAAAGCTATTCTTTCAAATTAGTAAAATTTGTAGACAGAATGCATAACATTTAGTATATTACCTTTTCTATGCAAACTGCATACTCATCCTCGTATCCAGTCCCAACACAATAATAAACATTAGTATCACCATAGAACGAGCAACTGGTAATGGATGCACTGAATTCATATTGATCAAGTGGGAAAGTTGATTTGAATTCAAAAGTCTCGTCATTCAACAAGTGAATAGTCCCTATGAATTCCATACTCGATGTGATGTACTTTTCAGAACACAAAGCAAAACTTCGAGACCAGTCCTGATGACTTACTCCAACTGCTTGTTCATGAACTGGTATAGAATCAATAAGGAGCTTAGAGAAATCAATTGTGAAAATGCTTAACTGATCTTCTTCTGCAAATGCAAGACTGTTGGCAAACCAAAACATGTTATCAGAACAAGAATTTTACCATTAGCATAAAAGCAGGTAAAGCATCAATATGTTTACCAACCCACGTAAAAACTAGCAAAAAGATCACAGAACTATGTAGAGTGATCTTTGACAAAAAAATTAATAAAAAATTTCCTCCGAATGTAAGGGATTTATTCTCGTTGACATTAAGCATCTCACATTTACTTTTGATGGTTCCTTTCTTTTTTCTTCTAGACAATCGTTAAAAATATTGCATGAACAGACAATTTCTAACCATACTACAATCTCCAGGATAGCAAGCATTCAAGCAGAAGAAAGGTACAATAATATTTTAGCAAAAGAAATACATATCAGTGACCTAGCCATATGACTTTCTCAAGAGTGGTGTAATAATCATACAGTGGCAGCGTATCAGATAGTAATGAGTAGTAGTAAAGGTCATAAGGATAGTCATTTCAAAGTCAATTAGTTTCTTTTTCTTTTTTGTTTTAAAAACCCACGTCAATTAGTTTATTGGAGTCTATAAATAGATGTCCTGATTGTAATTTTTGAATATCAGAAAATGGAATCTCTTTTCCACCAAATTTCTCTGGCTTTCTAACTAATTTCTCAGTAGTTCTGTTGCAAATTATCTGGAAAATCAGAAAAATAGTCCATCAATTACAGTTTTAGTGATTCAGTAGTTTAATTAAAGAACAATTGTGGTGTTTAATAATTTGATTGTGAGTTGTTATATTGAAGGAGTTATTAATAAGCAAGGTATACAGTAAGACATACAAGGCTTGTCCAGACAGCAAGGCTTTTACAAGAATATGGATGAGTTTGGCAGTGAGAAGATGGTGAACGTTGAACGTAAAAGGGATCACCAGAGTTTAAGACAACTTAAACTAAGTCCTACTTTTGAAGAAAAGGCAATGATCCTATGGAATGGATAAGAGACTTTAAAGAGTATTTCTATCTATGAGGTTCAAGATAACAGGAGGCCAGCAATTGCTGCTATGCACTTTAAATATACACCAAGGTCCTGGTATAAATCATTCATGGTAGGGAAGGATAAGGTGTTCTGGCACAAGTTCACTCGATCGAGCCTTTTTTGGCCAGGTTTGGAGAGATTGGCACTGAGCTAGTTCTTGATAGATGCAATAAGCTATTACAAACTACTACATTGTAATCTTACTTTGATGAATTTGAGAAGTGCTAAGACTAAGGAGAATCCCCAGTTTAACTACTGAATACTTCCTACTGGACTTTATAGGAGGACTACAGGTTGATAGCAAGAGTATGATAAGGTTGCTAGAACCCACCAATATAGAACAAGCATCAAAATTGGCCAGATTTTATGAGCAGTCTTTGTCAACACCTACTAAGAGAAGTAATTCTGCCACTAATGTTTACAAGACAGGCTATAGTTCATCAGCTGTTTCAAGGACCTCTGTGGAGCCAGTGAATTCAGCTTCCAGTACCAAAGCTCCATTACTAATGCAAGACAGGAACACTGAAGTCGTGACTTCAAAACCCAGGCGTTTGACTTATAGTTAAAAAGAGGAAGGGAGACAGAAAAGTCTTTGTTTTTATTGTGATGAAAAAATTCTGAAAGGCCATGAGTGCAAGAAACCACAAAATTTCTTGAAGGTTGCAGAAGGGCATAGAAGAAGCTTATTTTGGAGGAACCTATCTAAGATGAGGAACCAGAGGGTAGGAAAGATGACTAGCAAGATCAAGATTTGGCCAAACCTTTGCAATTTGAAGGACGGTTGGGCACTGAACAAGTGAAATTTTCGATCGATGGAGGTAGTATTTTGAGTCAAGTACATAAAGACTTATGTGCAGACCTGTAATTAGCTACTCACGAGCATCCATCTGCCTAATGGCACACATATCTACAGCAAGGGCAAGTGTGCTGAGCTCACATGGATGTGGAAAGGCATAGAATTCCATACTAATACTCAACTGGTGGACTTAGATAAATGGCAAGTTATATTGTGACTGAACTGTTTATCTCAGTTAGGAGAGATTCAATGTAATTACAGAGACCACTCTTTGCACTTTACTTGGCAAGAACAGTTGGTCCATCTTTCTGCGGAAACAGGTGACAGCTATGGAGGAGATTCAGAAATCAGCTAGCTGATCACTGAAGTGGCTGTAAAAATAAATATTATTTGACACGAGGCTTATTAAAGTACAGAGGCAGGTGAGTGCTGGGAAAAACAAGAGAATTAAGAAAGTTTTTTGAAGAGTTACATTGTAATGGCATCGGAGGTCCTGCAGTAGTGGTGTATTGGATAGTAATGAGTAGTAGTAAAAGTCATAAGGGTACTCAAGTCATTTCCGTTTCTCTCTTCATCTTTCTAACTAATTTCCCTCTCTTAAACCTATCTTCTTCTACAATATAACTCTGTTTTCTCCCTAATTCTCTGTTCTCTTACTAAAACTCTGCTAAACTGACTCTATCTCTATCATATCTACTTTTATTTTACTGTTATTCATCTTATGAACTCATAAAATACCAAAAACACTTCTAAAATCAGTTCAGAAACTACTGGTTCTTGACACTTACAAAATATGGAAAGGATTATACCTATTAGGGAAAGCAGCAGAGTTGAAAGGGCAAACATGACGAACTTCTTTCAGGTCTATGACACTGCCGTAGAGCAGTTTCTTGTAGAGGAGTTTCTTGTTATTGCTATATATGATAGCTGGTTTATTTGATGCGGCAAAAATATGTATAGGATTTGTTGATGACAATGTGCAAAGTGAAACAGGCTGGGACTCAAGGGACACCGTTATCACATCTGTTAAGCGACCAGTTTTTTGGTTCAGCAGAAACTTTAGAAGATGGCCATCTCCGAGAGCGCATAACAAATACGATATCTGGAACATTTAAAAAAAAATTATTCAGAGAAGGCACATGTACATTAACAAGCAGTTACAGTCTTTTTTCCGATAATTATATCTTAGCATTGGAAAGTGTCGAGGTTATAGGACATCTTAAAAACAGAACATACCCCTTCAAGTTTGCACAGTAAAATTGAACGCGATACAACCTCTCCTCCCAAATTCTCCTTGGTTAAGAGTTGAAGATTAGGAAGTGAAAAAATCCCTATACATGTGTCCGTCCACATTCCAACTGCAGCTAGGTGACTATGATCTGGATCTTCGCCAATCGGACTTATGTCAAGACATGACACATTATACTCAATTTTTACAGATCTCATTACATTTAGTACCCCGATACCTATTTCTAGGTGCACCAGATAGCCAAGACCAGCAAATAAAACCTGCAAGATAGCATACAAATTTACCACAAAGCTCTCAACATTCTTAAGAAAGAAAGTAAAAGAATTTTTTTTTTTTTTGGGTGATGGGGGGTTGATCAAAACAGACGTGTTGCATGTGACCCAACATAGACTCCATCATATGTGCTAATTGCCTAGTCACATCTCTGGAGTAAATGAGAAAAAAACACATAGAATGGAATAAACCTGCTTCATATTTGCAGTAGCAACATTGATCGAATTATTGGAAGTTTTCCACTCGTCTTGCAGCTCTCTAGAACTCGAACTAACCAGCCTTACAGAGCTTGAGGTGATCTGAAACACATTTATTAGCACAAGGGTGTAAATTTGTCTCTGCAATTCTAAAATGGTATCGGTAAGCAATAAATTAGATACACTTAAACACCTTACGAAGAAGCACACACCTGGATTAGTTGACCATGTAGCGCTTCATGACAGAATAAAGTTCCGACTTCTGAGGAAAATCCCTTGATTTCAGTCTCTTCCAACTCATCTTCAGTATTCATTTCTAATATCCTTGTCTCTTGAACGAAGCTAAGAACAAGCAAAAGTTCAGCTGTAGCTGATCGCAGTGACCACATCCCTGTAATTCCTTCAAATTTTTCTGATACCTAGAGATGTATGTTTAAGTTCACATGTCATAGATGATTGGTAAATAAGAATTACGTTAGGAAAAAAAAGTGATTACAAGAAGGCAAACCAGCTTGTCAATCCCAAATCCATAACGCAGTATGCGAAGAGAACCATGTTCCTGTAATCCAGAGCATGTTGCGATTGTCCCTTTGTCATGCCTCTCTGATTCTACCACACATAGGTCGTAAATTGGACCAAGATTGACATAGGTTTCTAGAGTTTCATGACACCAAAAATCAGGCAGGGATCTTAGCTTTATGAGCTGAAGGAAAATTTGATCAAGTTAGTTGTTACTTTCTCACAAATTGTAAGGAGTTGCGACATAAGATATTTTAAAACAATAGGTTTTTTTCCTGACTATTAAGACAAATAAATTAGATCTTATTTTCTAGCAGAAAATTTTGGAGCATGTCTCGTGGTCTACTGTTAAAGCGATCATCTCATTTAGTATTCACTTATAAATCGTAATACCTTTACAATAAAACATACATGTTTTGTTCAGTAACGATTTTTCTGTTGGACATTGAGAATATAAAGAATGAAATCCATGTCATGCATATCCACGCTTTATGTCTAGAATTGTACTACTATATTAGAAACTTCTGAAATAGATATATAACTTGTATTATATTGTCCCTCAAATCAGATAATATTGTCGGAACTAGAGCATGCCTACTTATTCTGCTAAACATCAAGAAGTTTCAAAAAAAAACTTTGAAAATTCTTGTCTCGACTCACCTCTGAATCTCCGTATTTCGAACCAACATACACAGCTTCATTTCCAACAGATGAGATGGTTGAAGGAGCAGAAGTTCCCCCGACATATATGACATTCAGTCCGATAAATCTAGAAAACAATATAAATCACACTAAGGATATGGTTCCCAAATCTGTGCATAAGGGGGGAAGCAACGTGACATTAAATGTAAACATATTGCTTCGATCGTGAGACTGTGTGGGCACTCACTTTCCTCGTTCTTGAGTAATCAGGAGCAAGTGAAGAAATCCATTTTCGTCAACAAGTAAGTACCTCAAGCCATCTCCATCAAGCCTCTCATAATGTCTTTTTTTTGTTGCTAACTGATAATATCTTGTATTTGCCTAAAAAGATGTATTGGGTTATTATAAATAATTAATCATTGAAAGTTAACGTGTCTACAAAATTGCCAAAGATCAATATAAAGGCAGAAACTTACAATTGTAAATTTGAAAAGTTTGGAAACGGAGATACTAAAATATTGAACCATTTTATCCCCGACTAAGAGAATACCATCAAGAGGTGAAGCAATAGGGATCAGCAACCTTGCATTATCATCTAACTTTATATACCAAGGACCTTCACTGGAGCAGATTTCTTCATCTTTTACGGTGAGTTTATATGTTTTAACACAATATTCATATTCATCAATCTGCAACGAAACCTCATCATGTCTTCGTACTTTGTAGAGTACTACCACTGTAGGATTCTCACAACCAAAAAGAAACTTAATGTCTATAACATGCTCCTTGAGCCTGCATATTTTAACACAAATATAGACCGAAATTTTGAAAACATCTAAATATGAAATTGTAAAAATATTGGAAATAAATAGAAGAATATTAAGAGAAATACTCTATATGAGATGCTTTCTTCAACTGGCCTTTTTCATCCATAGGAATCACCTGATTGCGGGAACATCGTACAACATGAAATATATGTCAGTTAAAAAAATATGTGGGTGGGTATAAAAACAATGTTAGTGAATCACCTTCTGACAAAAAAAATGTTAGTGAATTACCTTATTCAGCATTACATAATCTATTTTAGGAAATGCTAATTAATAGATTTATTGACTGTAATTAGGGATACTAATCAGCTGTAAGTTATGATAGAGATAGTACTTAGCAGATTCTGAGAAGAAAGTTACAGATTCTAGGAAGATACTTAGGCTATAATTGTGGCATAGCATGATGTGTGTATCTCTTGTGTATATATAATTGAGACTAAATACAGAAGAAAGCAATTTGAATCCAACTTTGATAAACAAAAACTTAAGAAATATTTTCAGAAAGTTTAGTTTAGCAGCAACATAACCTCAAGAAATCCAGAAAAGAGGTGCAATCCAATTAGCCTGCAATCTGGATCAATAATAGCAATCTACAAAAACATTGAAATAGAGGTCACGTAAGACTATGACAGGATATAAACATTACTTATAGGTAGGATATCAAATTTAGAAGGCAACCCAATGACCCATACTTGCTCATCCCGGTTACGGGAAATTTTCATACCCTCTGAGAAGACTCCCTTTGACCTACAAAATAACCAAATCAGGTTGGAAAAGATTAAAACAAAACTGGAAAGAGCATGAATATCATTATGTAAACATCAAGAGCATTGTCCATGAAACAAGAGATCAACAAGAATAGATTTAAAATTTTCAAGTTAGCCAACAGATTGGTAACAGATACATTCAAAGATACCGTCAACAAACTTACAAAGCAAGGACTCATTCTCTGGTATGGGCTAAAAACAACATTATGTTGTACCAACAATCACGTTACAAAGAGTAGCTACAAGGGAAAATTTTACATTCTTTGGGCTGTACACCAGTAATACAACAAGCTAGGACTACCAACAACACAAACTAGATAGAGCTTACAAAGAGTAGCTACAGGGGCAAAGATTACAGTCTACATTCCACAAATTGACAATAGTCCTATTATTCATGGGGATTTAATAGTTTTACATGTTCACAGGATAAAGCTAACTGCACATAGACAAAGACACTATTATTGTCAATAGCTTCATGAACGACGATCTTCATGAGACAGATTATAGCCCAGATCAACACACTTGGTTTTGTCCCAATAACCATAAGAGTAAATTGGATGGGCATTACTAATATCTATTTTCCAAGGCAATGCAGCAGAAAAAGTCCAACCACAAACCAGTACACTCTGCACATACATATCTAGGCAACAATCAGGACACATCATTTAAGAGGAATAAGAGCTTTCTCAGTCAAAGTAATGCAAAGTTTTTTTCCAACTAGGTGACCTTGTTCTACCAACCATCACACCCCAGAGGATTAACTACTTTTGGAACAGCCTCTCTCCGAGCATGCATTAGGTGGAGATTTAGTGCATTAGGCATGTCTTCAATGTGGGAGCCTTGAAATCAATACAAGGTCATTTCAAGAATCACATTATGTGTACTGCTACTTACTTTCAGCATACATGTCGTATTCCAGGGTGTACAATTATAAAGAAACCATCTGACTACATGCCTATTATTCTCATTAATTCCGTTCTAAAGTTTTTGCTACTCAAGATGATGGCTAACATGCTTGGAACATTTTTGACAAATTGATCTCAGCTCAACAATCGGCTTCTGTTAGAGGTAGACGACTCACAGAAAGTATCTTGCTAACTACTAAGATTGTATATCACGTCTAAACACACATTAGACAGGGTACCATCCTCAAGTTTGTTTGTATAGGCTTTCAACACGGTAACCGGGAATTTTTATTTCAAGTCCCAGACAATCCACGTTTGGGAAGAATTTAATTAAATGGACAAGAGACATCTACTATTCTATGGGAATCTCTGTTCTCATTATTGGTTCCATTACACAGAAATTCTGTCCCTCTCATGAAGGAGGACATAAATACCCTTTATCACCCCCTTCTTTTCACTCTGGTAAGTGAAGTAATACACAAGATTTTAAAGGAGCTAATTAATATGAGCCTTTCTAGAGGTATTCAGTTTGTGCAGAGGGTAAATAGATCACGTATCTCAAATTCACCTGTAGAATAAACTTCAACAGGAGTTGATTATATTTCTGCATAGAAGACAACAACATTTTGCGAAAGTCATCTATATATCTGCGTAAAGCACTACAACATTTCACGAAAAATGGACCAGAATTCTAGGTTGCCGAGTGGAATCCTTGCCGCTCAACTATCTAGGGGGACTAATAGGAATATCAAGCAAGAAGATTGCTTTTTAGCAACCATTGATAGAAAAGAATAAATACAATAGATAGTTACCAATCTACTGGTTCGGTCTGTAAAAAATACCAGTTGGTGCAAGTATGTGGTAATTTCTCATAGACAAGATCAGGATGGTTTTTCTGGTAGGTAATACAACTAAACTCGGATTCATTAGTTGAAAAACAAGTTTGCTCTCCGGAATCTGGATGACAAGAAATTGCATATATTCAGAGACGTAACTACACGGAGAAAGTGGTTGGGGGCGTCTATATGAAGAAAGAGAAAAACACTGGAACCAAATTACTATTGAAAATATGGTTATTTGGCCAGGTATAATTTACAGCGCATGGAAACCGTTGCAAAAGCCTTCTCCAATCATTGAGAGCATATCAGTGGGGGCAAAACACCAAAAACAATAGCAAAAGACCAATTGAAATGGGTGGTAAGTGAAAAACTACTAGATTTTGGAAGGATTGGAGTCACAAAGGCCTCCTGACATATATATATACAAAAGGTTGTACAGAGAACAACAATGACACATTATTACTATATCGGAGCTTAAAGGTATTTGGCAAAATAGTAGATTTCCAATACGCTATGATAGTGGAGAGTGGAGGCAACTTAGAGGATGAGAACTGGGATAAGAAAAATGACATCCAGCAACAATTTTACTCTATTGACAGTACAAGGGACACACAAGAGTCTTGTGACAATACCAATTGAGATGGTTGCCATTTAAGGCAATAAATAAACAATTGAAGAATGTGTTAGGACAACACTCAACCACAGTCCACTCAAACAGGCTATGGATCTTAGTAACCATCTAAAATGATTACTATTCTTAAAAGATTACGATATATATCCTTTGCTAATTGCATTTAGGATCAAGGTTCATAATGTGGGTACTATGTGTGATATCATTCGGCAGATGAGGATATAGATCGTACTGTGTAGAGATGTGAAGCTGCAACTTGGGCTTGGTCAAACATCCACAGTTGGCGGGACTACCAAATTGTCACACAGGAACTTCCAAACTTTTAGGCTTCTAGGAATAGAATCACATACAACACCAATTTGCGGGTACGGGAAACAGTGATAGCAGTAGCCATGTGGTTTCACTGGTTATGCCACAATAATTGTGTTGCAAAAAAAAAAAAAGAGAAATAAACCAAACAAGAGGTGATCAGTCACGTCAACCTAATATCGCTTAAATGGCTGCAATATAGGAACCCATACAAACAACAGACAGTTAATGAATGGCAACTAAACTTAAGGAAAACAGTAATCAAACATAAATAAGACCATTCAATAGAATTGCATACCTTGTCAAAATTCCAGGAATCACTGGGTCCCACTGTAGAACAAAATACTCATTCATTTCCGTAAGTACAAATAACATATCCAGGGGTTCACCCTGTCAATAAAGAAGATACAATATTAAGCTGCAAGCTATAACTACAATAAAGTCCTGCCTAACTTCAAATTATACCGTAGTAATAATTATTACAAGTAAAAAATGTTAGTCAACTCACCCGAGGGCGAAAAATTTCGAGTATCTTAATTTGTCCATTGATTGAACATTCTAGCAGAGGCTTTAATCTATCATCAACATATTCCAAAATCTCAAGCCTAGTTCCCTTGCTGTTAAATACCAGCATAGGTATAATATGAGATTTTCACCAAATTATATCCACAAAACACATGAATAAAATACCTATAATATGAGATTTCACCAAATTATATCTACGAAACACATCAATAAATACCTATAATATTATATTTTCACCAAATTATATCCACGAAACACATGAATATATTCGTCTTTAATATTTCTATTAAGCTGAATTCGTAAGAAACTCATGAACCCTAACAACAGCACAAATTATGTGTAATTAGTGTAATCTGTAACTAACAATCAGATTAACGACGTCGTTGCCGGTGAAATTACCGGCAACGGAATCACAAACCATCGACGGTTATTATCTATTAAGCTGAATTCGTAAGAAACTCATGAACCCTAACAACAGCACAAATTATGTGTAATTAGTGTAATCTGTACCTAACAATCAGATTAACGACGTCGTTGCCGGTGAAATTACCGGCAACGGAATCACAAATCATCGACGATTTAATAACCGTCGCTACGTAATTATATATCGTCATTGCTGTGAAATTTATTCGAGGGAGAGTGTGTGTGTGTGTTAGAGAGAGAGAGTGTGTGTGTGTTAGAGAGAGAGAGAGTGTGTGTGTGTGTTAGAGAGAGAGAGAGAGTGAGAGAGTGGTGGGAGTGTAAAAATATGGAGGTGTGAACTCTTTTAGTTAGTTCAGAGTTCAGAGTTCATCCCGCACTCTCCCGCCAAAACCAGATGCTATTGCTAATCATTTAATTTAAATTTAGATTTATTTTAATTTTAATTGAATTGTAAAAAATGATAATTAATATTTTTATCTTGCTAAATTAATAAAATATTATGACTTTAAAATCTTTTTTTATGAAGGTTTTACCAAAGAAATATAAATTATGATTAAAAAATTATGTAATATTACATCAGTTTTATGCGAAAAGCCGTCCAGGTATTTTTCCCCAACTAGAAAATGTTAGACAATATTTTCTTAAATAAAATTATTTGTAGTTAAAATCATTAAGTAGGATCACTTTTAATATAGTTTGAAAATGTTAGTTAATATCACAATAATATTGGTCATTTTTAAAAAAAATATTGATCATTTTGTTTTCTTTTTAACACAACAAAATGTTACAGGTTCCCTAAGCCCGTAACTTTTTGTTGTGTTAAAAAGAAAACAAAATGACCAATATTATTTTTCAAAATTATTGTGATATTAATTAATATTTTCAAAATATATTAAAAGTGATCCTGCTTAATGATTTTAACTATTAAGGAAATATTGCCCCCTCTACTTTCTTTTTCTTTACTTGGTCATGAGGATTTTATCTGTTTTCACTGATGGAAAGTCTCAAATATCTTCTTTTCCCCTCTTATTTTTCGATAGTTTTCTTCCCTCAACAAGAATTTCTGCCTTTTTAGATTGTTTGTTTTGTTAATTAAATTTCTTCTGGTTAAGAGTTGTTTTCTGGGGCTGTTTACTTGTAAAAAAGATTTCCAGTTTTCTATTTCTAAATTTTCTAAATTTTTCATTTCTTAGAAAACGGATGAAAATTGAGAGAATGTGTTCCAAAGATAAAAAGTAGAACATAATTCATTTTCTAATTTTCTAAATTTATAACTTTATACATATTTTTTACATTATCATATAATTAATAACTTTTTTTAAATGAATTAATAACCTTTTTTTAAATGAATTAATAATTAAATTTCATAACCTTTATTCATAAATTTTAATAATTTTATATTTTTACATGTTTAAATAACAAAAAGTAATTGATGAAAATTTTAAATTTTGATGATCACACTGTTAGTAAACTTAAAACTTGTTCTTGATATAAAATAGCAGGCTCTGTACTAACATTGTTTTGCAGTTAACTTACTGATATAAAATATTAGCACAACAACTAATGTTAAGACAACAAGCTGAAAACAAGAAAATAGGATATTCGAGCAAGCTATTACCGGAAGCAGTTTATACCTAACTTCAATAAAGTCCTGCCTGACTTCAAATTATACCGTAGTAATTATTATTACAAGTAAAAAATGTTAGTCAACTCACTCGAGGGCGAAAAATTTCAAGTATCTTAATTTGTCCATTGATTGAACATTCTAGCAGAGGCTTTAATCTATCATCAACATATTCCAAAATCTCAAGCCTAGTTCCCTTGCTGTTAAATACCAGCATAGGTATAATATGAGATTTTCACCAAATTATATCCACAAAACACATGAATAAAATACCTATAATATGAGATTTCACCAAATTATATCTACGAAACACATCAATAAATACCTATAATATTATATTTTCACCAAATTATATCCACGAAACACATGAATATATTCGTCTTCAATATTTCTATTAAGCTGAATTCGTAAGAAACTCATGAACCCTAACAACAGCACAAATTATGTGTAATTAGTGTAATCTGTAACTAACAATCAGATTAACGACGTCGTTGCCGGTGAAATTACCGGTAACGGAATCACAAACCATCGACGATTTAATAACCGTCGCTACATAATTATAAATCGTCATTACTATAAAATTTATTCGAGAGAGTGTGTGTGTTAGAGAGTGTGTGTGTGTGTGTGTGTTAGAGAGAGAGAGAGTAATAGAAGTGTAAAAATATGGAAGTGTGAACTCTTTTAGTTAGTTCAGAGTTCAGAGTTCATCCCCCACTCTCCCGCCAAAACCAGATGCTATTGCTAATCATTTAATTTAAATTTAGATTTATTTTAATTTTAATTGAATTGTAAAAAATGGTAATTAATATTTTTATCATGCTAAATCAATAAAATATTATGACTTTAAAATCTTTTTTTATGAAGGTTTTACCATAGAAATATAAATTATGATTAAAAAATTATGTAATATTACATCAGTTTTATGCGAAATGCCATCTAGATATTTTTTACTTACAAAATATCTTTTTCCCCAACTAGATAATGTTAAATAATATTTTCTTAAATAAAATTATTTATAGTTAAAATCATTAAGCAGGATCACTTTTAATATATTTTGAAAATGTTAGTTAATATCACCATGATATTGGTCATTTAAAAAACAATATTGATCATTTTGTTTTCTTTTTAACACAACAAAATGTTACAGTTCCTAAGCCTGTAACTTTTTGTTGTGTTAAAAAGAAAACAAAATGACCAATATTATTTTTCAAAAAAAATGATCTATATTATTGTGATATTAATTAATATTTTCAAAATATATTAAAAGTGATCCTGC
Source organism: Oenanthe javanica (assembly GCA_008931105.1). Taxonomy (NCBI): domain Eukaryota; kingdom Viridiplantae; phylum Streptophyta; class Magnoliopsida; order Apiales; family Apiaceae; genus Oenanthe; species Oenanthe javanica. The sequence goes on from QRFB01009855.1 coordinate 19,654, forward strand.
TTAATTAATGATTTTAACTAATAAGAAAATATTGCCCCCTCTACTTTATTTTTCTTTACTTAGCTGTCAAGATTTCATCTGTTTTCACAGGTGAAAAGTCTCAAATATCTTCTTTTCCCCTCTTATTTTTCAATAATCTTCCTCCCTCGACAAGAATTTTTGCCTTTTTAGATTGTTTCTTTTGTTAATTAAATCTCTTCTGGTTAAGAGTTGTTCTCCGGAGGATGTTTACTTGCAGAAAAGTTTTCCAGTTTACTATTTCTAAATTTTCTAAAATTTTCTTAATTTTTCATTTCTTAGAAAACGGATGAAAATTGAGAAAATGTGTTCCAAAGATAAAAAGTAGAACATAATTCATTTTCTATTTTTCTAAATTTATAACTTTATACATATTTTTTACATTATCATATAATTAATAACTTTTTAAAATGAATTAATAATTAAATTTCATAACCTTTATTCATAAATTTTAATAATTTTATATTTTTACATGTTTAAATAATAAAAAGTAATTGATGAAACCCTTTAGATTTTGATGATCACACTGTTGGCAAGCTGAATGCTTGTACTTGATATAAAATAGCAAGTTGTGTACTAACATTATTTTGCAGGTGTTAGCTAACTGATATAAAATATCAGTACAACAACTAATGTTAAGACAGCAAGCTGAAAGCAGGAAAACAGGGTATTCCAGCAAGCTGTTACTGAAAGCAGTTTTGTGCAGATTGTATTTCTGGAGTTTGATTTAATAAGAGAACTTTTAGGATATTTATTTGTTCGAACTTATTTAATATAAATATATAAATGTATTTTATTAGAGCTCAGAAATATTATTTAAAACTATTTTATCTATTTCAAAACGTTTTCCTATTTTACAGGGATTTGTATCTTATCTTAAAGTCTATCTCTTAAACAAATCATTATCCTATTTTAAACTTATATTAGGGTTTAAATTTCAAATGTATTATCTCTTTTTTTATCCTCAATATTCGTATATTTGAATATCTTATTTGATTTTTCCAAAACAAACTTGAGCGTTGCAAAGTTGTTAGGCTAATTTGAATAATGCTATTCATATATATATTAGTGTATATACTTTTTTATCTTCACCGAGGAAAAAATACACTGATTTGTAAAATCTGTACACACACTTTTCAACTCAAAGCTTTCATATTTATATCTATTTGAGGTCTAGTATTATATATCATATATCTATACGTAAAGAGTCTTAGTTTGAGTTATAACTTTTATTCACTTGAAATCGTTTAGATTGTAATCAAATTGAGGCTTGTGAAACAGGGTTTAAGGGAACTAGAGGTTAGATAAGTTTGTACTAGGATAGTATAGAACTTAGAGAGTTTAGAGCAACAGGGGTTTCAGCAAGTTAGAATCAGTTGTAAGGGATGAAGGGAGAATATTATCGTAATCTTGTAATTGGTTGTTCATTGATTAATAATATTCTCTATTACCAGTTGGTAAGGGACCAGGAAGTAGACCATAGGAGATTAGGGGTCGAACCTGGATAAAATATCTAGTGTTATTTACTTTTTCTGTACTACATTGCATGTAGCAGCTAGCTGACAGTGTATATGAATTGAACTTAGCTAGCTGACAGATTAAACAATTTGGTAAAATTAAAATCGATTATTGTTAGCCATAACACCTATTCACCCCCTTCTAGCTGTGCATTTTCAATTGATTAGATTTTACAAAAAAAATTAGCAAACAGCAATTCATTCAATTTTGTAAAAATTATTATATATAACAATTGTATTTGCATCACCCTATAGGCTATCTATTCAGCTTGACGTGGATGACTGAAAGTTAAGCTAACGAGTTTGTAACATGTGGAGACTTTAATTAGTGTATAAGGTAGAGTATTATTATCAAGTGTATGTGTACCAATGAATCATGATTTTTTTGTAGGCCAATGATGAACTTGTATATTACTCAATTGTTATATTTGGCTCAATGCACTCTAACGTTATATATAATATACTTATGCATTATAGGATTACTTGACGTGCTTGGGCTTATCTTATGCGTGATAGTATTACTTGACCAAGCTTGTGTATTACTCAATTGTTATATTTGGCTACTTATGTGTGATAGGACATGCTTGGGCTTGTGTATTACTCAATTGTTATATTTGGCTCAATGCACTCTAACCGTTATGTACTTATGCGTGATAGAATTATTTGACCTGTTTCGAAAATGACTCGACTCAAGACTTGAGTCAGTTACCACATATGGTATTAAACTCAACTCTCGAAATCAAATCAAGTACCAAATCCATATCACAAATAAGTTCATAGTACACTAACCCAAATAGAAAATTTTGGATAATCTACAAGTTCACCCCCGACCCAAAAAAACTATAATTTGTTAATACACTTGACAGTAGTACTATATTATATATATATATATATATATTGTTGAAATATTGTGTAAACTTCTTGATGTTTCTAGAATTATTAAGAAGTGAATTATTCATTCATAGGTTCATGTATTCGCATTTATTACAAGTACTATGAATCTATCCATACTTATCATCTAGGCTTATCATCTAGAATATTCTACACCTACTATATAATGCACCCTGCATATTGTTACAAATTAAGATTTATGAATTCAGTTCAATATTTTAGAAATATCTATCTGTTCTATCAGTATTAAACAGTAGTGTGTGTGTGTGTGTATGTTTGTGCATAATTCTTCCTAGCTTATTAAGTTTTATCTTGGGCCTGCAGTTAGTGTGTTTTAGGTGCAGTTTAGAGAGTGTTCATAATTCTCTCAACTTGATAGTTTTATCTTCGGCATGCAGTTAGTGTGTTCTAGGTGCAGTTTAGAGAGTGTTCATAATTCTCTCAACTTGGTATCAGAGCTTTTGTATTAGCTGTTGGTGTTCTGTGAAGGCTGCTTGTGACAAGGCAGAAAAGTTGTTTAAAGTCAAAAAAAAAGGTGATGCTGCTGTGTTTGTATTCCAGAAGATGGATATCAATGGAGGAACATTAAATCAATTCGACATGGAGAAACTTACAAACAACAATTATCAGTATCGGAGGATGTGCATAAAGGCGTATCTCCAAGGACAGGATCTTTGGGATATCGTTGATGGAGATGATACAGGCTTGCCTCCAGAAAGCCTTGAAAATTCTGAAGCAAGAAGAAAATGGAAGATTAAGTGTGGGAAAACCTTGTTTGCATTACGAGGCTCTATTCACAAAGATCTTATTGATCATATCCGAGATAAGGAGTCACCAAAGGACGTTTGAGACACACTGGATAAGCTATTTACTAAGAAGAACATTGCCAGACTTCAATTTTTAAAAAACGAACTAGCAAATACAAATTAAGGGAGCATGTCGATTGCTCAATATTTTCAAAAGGTGAAAAATTTATGTGCTGAGATTTCAGAACTAGATTCGGATGAGCCTATCAAGGAAGCACAAATGCGCAGATATCTTATTCGTGGCGTAAAGAAGGAGTACACCCCGTTCTTGACATCCATTTAAGGATGGGAAAATCAGCCTAGCATCGTCGAGTTAGAGAATCTTCTTACTAATCAAGAAGCCCTAGCAATGCAGATGGCAAAAGCTTCGATTTCAGAAAATGATGAGGAATTGTTCACTAGAAAACAAAGGCATAACAATTACAATTACAAGACTTTGAAGGCACATAATCCAAAAGGTGCAGTTGATTGGAAAGGACAGAGTTCTAGCAGTGCAGAGTAATGGAGACTAAAAGATTCAAATAAATGCAGAAGCTGGCCAGGAAAGAATTTTAAGCAGAAGGAGACTAATTTTGAAAATTCGCAATATGAGGCCAAAAAAAAATTATATGTAACAGGTGTGGTAAACCTGGACATATAAAAAGGTTTTGCAGGTCTAAAATTGTCGAAGGAAATGCAAGCATCTCTGCAAATGAAGACGAAAAGCATGCTTGGGAAACATGTCTTTCTACGGAAATAGCAAGTTTAGAAAATATTTCAGAAGAATATGCACTGACTTCTTGTGATGGAGACACTTTGGAAGGAGGTATGNTCTGCAAATGAAGACGAAAAGCATGCTTGAGAAACATGTCTTTCTACAGAAATAGCAAGTTTAGAAAATATTTCAAAAGAATATGCACTGACTTCTTGTGATGGGGACACTTTGGAAGGAGGTATGGCAGCCATCAACTACTTGCAAGATTGGATCATCGACTCTGGATGCTCTCATCGTGTAACAGGCGACATTTCTTTACTTTCATCTCAAAGAGAACACAAGGGAAACAAATCAATTGTGACGGCGGACAGCTATGTTCATCTTGTAAAGAATGAATGGCATGTTAAAATGAAGACCATGGATACAAGCGCTGGCCAAGTCACACTAAATAATGTATATCATGTTCCCGGTATGACTAAAAATCTGATCTCGGTATCTCAGCTTTCAAAACCTGGTAGATATATTCTATTTGGCCCAAATGATGTCAAGATTTTGGAAAATGTTCGAAGCATTGAGGCTGATACAGTGTTGAAAGGGAAAAGAGTTAATTCTCTCTATGTTTTATCGGCAAGTGATGCATTTGTAGAGAAGACAAGTCGACAAGATAAAGCCTCTTTGTGGCATGCTCATTTGGCTCATGTGAGTTATGAGAAGTTAAAGAATATTTCAGAAAATAATATTGTTAACTGGCTGCCTAATTTGGGAAGTTTTCATCATGAAGCTGTTTGTGAATGTTGTCAATATGGTAAAGCACATCGTCTTCCATTTGACAAATCTTCAATCAAAACAACAAAACCTTTGTAGCTGATCCATTCTGATTTATTAACAAGCAATGCAGCAAGTTATAGTGGCCTTCTATTACGGATCAAAAACGAGGTGTCTTTAATACGTAATTAATGCTAGGGTTTGGGGGAGCTTCAAGCTTTAATGGCTGCACTAACGTTTCATGACTTAGCTCAGGTCCTCGTTAACTGCCTACGTATCTCAGTTCGTATGAAAATCAAGCCAAAAACGTAGTTCTAATGTTGAGGGGTTAGTCCCTTTATATAGGCGCATGGAGGCCTTGGAATCAGATTAGGGTTAGGAGACTTGGGGGCCAAGTCTCCTAGTAGCAGGGGTATCCAAAATCTTATAGGAATGAGAGTCCTTGTCGGACTACTCCCACGTTTGGGCTCCTAGATCCTTCTAGGATGAAGGCCTTTAACAGGCTTTTTGGGCCTTTTCTAGGCCTTTATTAAATAATTACGAAATTAATTATTAAAAAGGGCTTACTGGGCCTATGGCTTCCACGGAGCTTCGCGGACTGGACCCAACAATCCAGCTATTACATTCCTAGTTTGTTTCGAGGGCCTAAAACCTTTGGACCATGCCAGGCCTAATAAATGCTATATTTATTATTTCTTTCAGGGCTATTTTTANATTTCTTTCCGGGCTATTTTTACCCATATCATTTGCCCCCCAACTTTTGGGAAAACTCTACAAGTTTTCGTAAAAGTTTCACCAAGGGTTCTCAATGCCTTCTTAGGCTTTTCACTTGTTTTAATCAATTTTACCTGGGCTCATGCCTTTTTATAAGAGTTAATATAAGGATCGAGGTCGAACAGGACCTCAAAACTCTTTGAGGTCGAAATCCCTGAAGGGCCTCATGGCCTTTAATTTTCGACCTGGATTGAAGTCGTAATAGACCTCAAAACTCTTTGAGGTCGAAATTCCTTGAGGGCCTCATGGCCTTTTATTTTCGACTTGGATTGAAGTCGAAATAGACCTCAAAACTCTTTGAGGTCGAAATTCCTTGAGGGCCTCATGGCATTTAATTTTCTCACTTTATAAAATGGGTCTGTGAGGTTTTACGGGCTACGGGCTTGGCAGGCCCAAGTTCTAGATCTTTTCTAGATTATGGGTTGTAGAGATTTGGGCCTTAGAACATGGGCTTTCAAGCCCCTTCACCGGTGATACCGGTTGACTTACCATTCGATGGTTGTGCGACCTAGCGATGCCTGTCAAAAGGCGAATTTAAACGGTCAGGTGACCGGCTGGGGTTGTATATACGAGTGGTGTGAGGGCTTCATTTCTCACACTTCTCATCTCTTACTTCTCACTTCTCCCTTCTGTATTCGAGCTCTCAAGCTTCTAAGTAATTTAAATCGTTAGCTTCCTCAAGGAATTACATAAAGTCGAAAATCAGATGGCGGATAAGAGAGCTTCTAGATTGGCAGCCATGAACGCGGGATCAGCCAAGAGAGGTAAATCCCTAAATCGAATCCCCATTTTTTCTACATACATGTCCTTGATAGATATGATCTACCAACGGGGGGATGAATACCCTAGTCAATCCCATCTAGATTCATACAGTCGTAGTATTAAATTTTTTGAAGCCGATGTAGTAGAAGAGTACAACAAGCTTTTTATTTTCCACCTAGGTTTTCCATTTCCTTAGTTGAACCTGGCCACAGGACCTACCATTGGCATCCTAGTCGTTTATTTGTTTACGTAGATGCCCTCTTATCGGGGCTTAGGTTTCCTTTGCACGTCTTCATGCCCACCCTCTTAGCTGATGTTCAAATAAATCCGTGTCAAATCGTGCCCAATGGATGGAGGCTCATCCATTGTTTCATGGTCTTATGTTTGGAGAATAAAATAAAAATGACAGTCCCTCTCTTTCGCAAAATCTTTCAATTCAAAAACTCTTCTAGCATTTCCCAAGGCTGGGTTCACATAGCTCACAGGCCTAACAAACCCCATATCTTTGATACCTCTTCGATCCCTGACAACAACCTTCACTGGAAGGAAAATTTTGTCCAAGTAAAGTGGGAAGGGGGAGACTGGGGTACCCTTTTTAGGCCCATGTTTAGCAAAGTGTCAGACGGGAGCTTTGATGCTATTAGGCTCTCAGGGGAAGAAGAAGAGGCTTATGCCAAGCTTACTCAGGTTGAAACCAAGCAGCTTGCTTGGGTTCTTCTTGATGAACACAGGTTGAGAGCCGTGGGCCTATCAAGGGCCTCGAGCAAAGGTATACTATTTTACTTGACTCTGTTCTCGTTTTACTCGTCGATTGCCTTACTAATGTTTCTATGTTTTCTTTTTCAGCTGCTGCATTGATAAACGAGTGGACCATTCCACCCGTAGAAGAAACTGGTCATACGAAACGGCTAAGACTGATGAACGACCCCAGGCAGGGAAAGGAACCTCCGGATTTCTTACAGCCGCACATTGGGCCAATCGAAGCTGGGAGCAGCGAGCCGGTCAAGGCGCCCAAATCCCTGGCATACAAACCTGGTTGGGGTTTCAGGAAGTCGGATACGGTGGTCGGATGTACAGATCACGCGAGGGACTGGTCCCTTCACTCCCTCACTCCTTGTGATTACAAGGATATTGTCTTGGGACGGGACGAGGAAAGCACCAAGGCTTTGGGTGCGCAGGCATTGGCATCGGTAAGCTTATTTACTTGCTTACCTTGTAGTTCACACTTCTTCCGTTCATGGTTTGGGCCTTTCTATATGTCTTAACTTGTTTTGTTGCTTTTTCAGGCCAACGCCTATTTCCAAGCTTCTTTGCACCAGTCGGAGGCTTGGAAAGCCCGGGCAGGAAAACATAAGAAGGAGCTGACAGTGGCTCATGCCACGCTCAAAAATCTTGAAGAAAAGCTGTCTGAGAAGGAGGAACAGCTTAAACAGGCCCAAGCTGAGGTGGTCGAGCTACGGGCAGATAGGAATGCTATAATTGATCAATACATGGCCTCTGATGAGTACCGGGATTTAATCGAGGCTCATGACGACCTAATCTTCCCGGCTAACTATACTATCGGGTGGAACGACGCCCTCAAGGAAGTGCTGGGCAAACACCCGGGTTTGTTTAACCCAAAGGTAGACTTCAAATGCCCTCAATCGGCCGAAGCGTTGAAGCGGTTGTTCGAGGAGCACGAGGAAACCGATGGGGAGGACAGCCCGAATGTTAGAACGGAAATGATTCGTGAACCTTCCCTTACTCCTTCCCCAGTTCCTTCTCCTCCCAGGACTACTTTGGAGAAGTCTGCCTCAGAAGCAACTCCCCAAGAATCAGAGCAAAAATCTTCTGAAGAAGAAGAAGGGTCGAGTGAAGACGAAGATGGTTCGACTTCTTCTAGCGGGGAGGAAGCTTCAG
>QRFB01009856.1:0-30359 GCA_008931105.1 Oenanthe javanica
ACTTGTCCTTATAAAGGCCTGAAACATACACTAACTATTCAATGTGGGATGTTACAAACACCCTCACCTTATTGGGTCGACGTCCTCTTCGAGTCCATGGACAAACCCGGGCAGTGCCGTAGCACTTCCGGCCGGGCATGACTTTGATACCATTTATAACAACCCAAGCCCACAACTGAATGTATACCGGACCCAACAACCCATCACAGGTCAACCCAAAAGAGCTAGCAAATTGGTATATATTAGTTGTTGACTTGTCCTTATAAAGGCCTGAAACATACACTAACTATTCNCCACCTTATTGGGTCGACGTCCTCGTCGAGTCCATGGACAAACTTATGGAACCCGGGCAGTGCCGTAGCACTTCCGGCCGGGCATGACTTTGATACCATTTATAACAACCCAAGCCCACAACTGAATGTATACCGGGCCCAACAACCCATCACTGGTCAGCCCAAAAGAGCTAGCAAATTGGTATATATTAGTTGTTGACTTGTCCTTATAAAGGCCTGAAACATACACTAACTATTCAATGTGGGATGTTACACTTGTAGTCTTGTATGTACTGATAGTATAATACAGTTAGCCATCCCTTGAGAATGTACATATCATTTTGATGTGAAACTCACTGATGTATATGTTCACGATACATGTTAGGACTCCATTAAGCACAATATCTCTAGTTCTTCATCATAAATGATAAGGAACAAACACCTATTGTCTTGTGCATCAGAAAGAAAATATTATGAATCTCCTTGCCACAATATCCCATTCGAAAGTATATATAATGCATACTTGTGTTAAGGTTTCCTCTAAATAATTAAAACCTACTTCCACTTTAAAACTGTATGTCACCATTAGGATGTACTTGCTGCATATTTGGTTTGCCCTTGAAGAAATTCTCAAATAGGATAGAACACACTGAATTTATCATTATTCTTGGTCCAAAGGTGTTTATAAGGCCTCCTTTTCTCTTTTTAGTGTATCCTAGTCTGTTCTTCAATGCACATCTTCCATAGCATACTTAGATTTCTGAAATACTGAAGATGGTAAATCTAGTTATGGGTGTGGAGATAAAGTATGCTAAAAAACGAAGTTCCGTTTTGGTACTTGTTTACTTGCTTCTTTTTCTCCTTTTTTGGTGTTCTTTATGTGTGTGTATCAGGAATTTAAGTTCATTCATGGATGTCACTGCTTTCGAGCTATAATGTCTTTCTTGTTTGTTCTTCCACTGAAGGTGTTNCATACTTAGATTTCTGAAATACTGAAGATGGTAAATCTAGTTATGGGTGTGGAGATAAAGTATGCTAAAAAACGAAGTTCCGTTTTGGTACTTTTTTACTTGCTTCTTTTTCTCCTTTTTTTGGTGTTCTTTATGTGTGTGTATCAGGAATTTAAGTTCGTTCATGGATGTCACTGCTTTCGAGCTATAATGTCTTTCTTGTTTGTTCTTCCACTGAAGGTGTTCAACTTCTCGTACCTGTAACTAAAATAGAGGTCATACACTTTTAAAGGAACTATCCTGGGTATGCAGATTAAAGTTGATGCTATAGCTCATAACTGCTGCTGACTGCCAGTTATGGACTTCTATGTTTTGCAAGTTTGCAAAGTAGAGAACTTTGTTATCATCCTGAAAAAATTCCCTCTGTTTAAAAAAAATTCTGAATCATCAAAAGCATTATAGAAGCCGTGTAGGGAATGTAGAAGTTAATAGAAATACTAGTGATATGGGAGCTGCATATTTATAATTGTGTTTGCCTCCTCAAGTCAATAACTGCATACTGGGGGACCCTTAAAAATCTTGCTCTGCACTTTTTCTACTCCATATACATAATAATGTTTTTCATGTTTATGTTGGAACATTTTTGAATGTTTGGTTCAATGTTCCAGCTATTTACCCTTTGGTGGAGGACCAAGGAAGTGTGTAGGAGACATGTTTGCATCATTTGAGGTAAACAAGACTGCAGTTGTTTGAGTATGATAACCTAATAAACTGATATGACTATTCTATAGTATCTTTCATTTATTCTGCAATATATCTGTTTTTCAAGCATTATATACTAGTTATCATAGACAATGCCATTACACTATCAACTACAGGCTATTGTAGCAGTTGCAATGCTTGTTCGTCGATTCAATTTCCAAATGGCACTTGGGGCTCCTCCTGTAAGTTCTCTCACCAGCTGAAGTTATATACATTTTTCTGTTGTGAATGTGAAATTCTTCAAAGGTTTCCTATTTTATAATTATTGTTCAGCTGCTCTGTATTTAAGTAAATATGGATCAGCTAGAAGGGGCTTAATAAGTTAATAACCTATTACTGGTTCTTACAGCTGAATTTATGGCGTGGATGAACAATCCACAATATAGTACACCTACTTCTGGGATGTATGCTTTAGTGGCTGAGATAATAGCTAGACTACAACTTTGTTTTCATTTATATTATTTAGAAAGTGTTTATATCTAACTTAGCAAGAAAAATGAAGTGGCCTTGTTGGGATATGTATAAATAATCCAATATTGTAAAGAGAAAAATTCCTTTGTAGGATTTCTCTTTGAAACTTCTCACTCTCTGTGAGATGTCTCTCTTGGAGTTTCCCTTGAGCTTTGTATAAAATTGTCACTATCTGTAACACCTCACTCACCGTTTCAAAATTTCCATCCTCAAAAAATTTTGTTACTTTCTCACACTAATTGCTCTCTCCTTCAAACTCCAACCTCCTCTTTCTAGAACTCTCGATTTTAATCTATATAGCCTGTTTGTTACATTACCGTATGTCTATTGTCGAATATTATATAGGAATGAAAGACTTTTTTTTTCCGACATCCATTTGTCTGAAATGAGAAGTTATAAACTTTCTTAGTTTAAAAGGTATTATAATGTTCCTTATTTTGTGGTGGTATACTATTATTCTAGAGGATGAAATGCTAGGAGTTCCTATTACAAAGTTGCAAACAAAGCGATGATTCATGGAAAGTATTAGTCTAATCATCAATTACAAGTCTCGAACAAACAATTTAGCAATTAAAAAAAAAGTCTTGGACAAGCTCCTAGTTTGTATATAACTATCTTGTAGACCTGATTCAATTTGGTGGCATATTAGGTAAAAATGACTACAGGGGCAACTATACACACGACAGAAGGGTTAAATATGACAGTAACAAAAAGAATAAAACCTCCAGCAATGACAGTAGAGACATCATCGTTGAAAGACAATTCCTCCATAAATATGCACAGAGACACTGTTGCTGATCAGAAAGGTGAAGTTTCCGCAGCATGTTCTTAGTTATACACCAGACTTGCCACTTTGTGGCAGCAAAACTTGAGGATCTACTAGGTTGTGCAAGCAAGTTCCTAACACGGTATTCAGTGGCTGAGGCAATGCTCAGCGGTATCAATTTGAAACCCAAGAATCTTTGTATATGGAGCAAGGTTCAAAGTTGAAGTTGAATCCCGAATTTATGTGTTTCTTGATTTCCATATATGGACATAATTATATTTTCAGATGATTCGTTATCATATTTGTACAGCGCACAATGCTACTTTGCTCTTTTTTCTTTGTTTCGGGAGAAATCCGTTAATGTAACTTGAGAACCTGTAGATTTTGAAGTTCACTACGAAATACTTATCCAATGCCATGAAAATATGGGGATGCAAGGCGGGCACAAACCATATATGNGATGGCCAGCACCTCAGTAGAAACAAAGGGGGCAAGTATGTCTGCAGCAGGATTCTCTACTGTCTACATTAACATGGTTTTTATTTCTACCTATGAATCGCAAGTCGAATTGAATTGCACTATTCAACCAACGTTTTTGAGCTACCCAATAGCCCCTGCGGGGAAGCAGCCTGAGTAGATTCATACTGATGGTAACAAGCTGAGCAAACAGTTGCCATAATTCGGTGAATAGATAAAGAAAGTATGTCGTAGACTGGTGGACATTAAGTCATTGACAGGAGATTAAAAAGGTAATTATTGATCAACAGGCTAAAGGCATGCAACCCTTGACAGAATACTTCCTGATCGACTAATATTACTATCGATTCTGGTACCTCAAACAGGCAACACTTGGTCGAATGGTGTGATTAGTACACTTAGTGCAGATTGGAAGATCAAACTTGTAGTAAAAATAATATCGAGTGACAAATGACATTAGGTATGTTCTTTTTACGCAGTGTTTTTAAGAATGCAAATTGCAGAGTACACATGATATAACTATACAAGAGCTGTGGCCAACACATGATATAACTATACAAGAGCTGTGGACAAAGGTCTATTTGGCTTCACTTGTAACTAAATGTCCTAAAAATGTTAAGCAAAAAAAGTCCTAAAAAAAGAAACTGGAGCCCTGCATCACCGCTGATAAATATAACCAATACTTATGCATGACAAATCAAAAACATGCCGAGTAATCAGAAGTACAATGTACAAATGGCAAGAAGCTATGCTTGGTACATAACAAATATGTACATGAACTTTGTACACACAAGTCAACATAATATTCATTCTAGTAAACAATGTAAATGGTTCTGTTTTCAACTAAAGTGCACATTGACAGATTCAATGTCCCACCTTTGTGATATGGACCATCTATCCTGTATACGATGGCTGAATCATTTCTTACGCGAAAGTGCGGCAGCAATACCACCCGCAACAAGTCCAACAGCAGTTACAGCAATCCCCCCGCCTATCACTCAGACTCACACCAGGGAAGCTTATCATTGCCTTTGAAAAATGTGCCAACCTTATCCTTTTGTAGAAAAATGTGCTTACTCATTGAATATAGAATAACATATTTTAAGTGTGGAAACAGTGGTGTTAAAAGCAAATGCTTACCTTTTGTGGGGCTGTCAAAATTGTTAAGTAAGATAAGCATCGTAGAGGGGGGTTAAATGTAATTTCATTAATTATAACAGTTTCTTGTTAATAATAAACAAGATTTATAATTAATAAGTTTAATATGCAAATAATTAAAGCAGATAAAGCAGACAATATTTTTAAATTTTCAAAAATAATTTTATTATTTTTAGTTTGCTACAACTGATTGAAAATGGATTTCAGCTTCAATAAAAATAATAACAATGAATTTGCTAATGTTTCTATATTTGAGAGGAAATTTAGCTTAGTTGCATAAGGAAAAGTACTTGTGAGATATGTGTATATGTGTATTTATATTGAAACACATATCTCATTTACATGTGAACTTTTCCTTGGTCCTAGGACAAAACTTGAAATAGAAACTGTACTTTTCTTGTTCAACCATGTCTTCATTCTATTTGTAGATAAAACAACTCTGAGATATGTAGAAATCTTTGACTCCTTGAGCACACTTTATCTTTTACTTGTTTTCTCCCAAGTTGCAGTAGTAGACTTGACATACTAGATAAATATGTTCAAATCATTCATTGTGTTTTCACTATCTTAGTCTGCTACTTGGAACAGACTGTCAACTTCACTAGAAGTTTACTATCAACTTTTAACTCCTCTATGATGATAGTATTTTCAACTCTGAATACTTTGTTGTCAAGTTTTGATGGTCTACTAAAACATACTGTCTCCAAAGCTGATGTCAATTATCCCCGCCAATGTTGCTGTTAGTAAAACTTGTTGTCTTCAATTCTTCATTCTCCGCCAAGTTTACTGTCGAGAGAATAGTTGATGCCGCATGTTCCATTGTACTGTCACTTAATATGTTGTCATAGGCTTGAGTGTTGAATGTTACTATCGTGGATTTGAATCATGCTGTGCATGAACACTTTGTGAGCTTCTACACCATGGATCAAGTTATAACATTTGTACAAGACAATAACTATTAAACTTACTGTCACCTATTTAGCTTTGTTCAACATACTGTTTCAAGTGACTATCTAAACATACTGTCAATATACATAAGACAATACATTTTACTTAGCTTATTATAAATCAAGACTAAGTAACTTTTAGTTTATTACACTGTTAACACTATAATCCCTAACAAAAATACGGATCTACTTATATTCGAATTCGAATTCGAATCCAAAAATCTAAATCCATATCCGAAAATATCTAAAAATAATATTCGAATTAGCTTATTATTTTTTTAAAAAAAATAATTTTAAATATAATATTTTTATTTTTAAAATTCTGAATTAATATGATATATATATGTATAATAATGATATATATCTTAAAATATATATATAATTTTAAAATATATAAATAAATAAATATATTTATAAATTAAACCTAATAAAATATATATGAGAATAAAGTTCCCAAGATTATTACTTCAGGATAATTACCTAAGGTGCAAGTATTTTTTAGTGTGGATATTTTTGTAATTATATATAATTTTATTTAATTACAATAACACCCTTATATATTTATATGAGAATTTTTATTAATCTGAGAAAAATTATGTGAGCTAATCTCGGGAACATTAATCTCAATATATATTTATATTATTTATATTTAAATTTGGATTCAGATATTATTAGATACATATATACCATATTCGTATTCGTATCCGAAATTATCGGATTCGGATATGGATAATATCCAGTTTATTTCGGATATGGATAATATTCAGTTTATTTCGGATACGGATACAGATATTTCGAACAGATATCAAATATTTCAAATTTTTTTGACAGCGAAGAATGTTCAAAAAATCGGGATTATTGGTCCAACAAATTCAGTCGTGTTAACTGAGTCCGGTGACGCTAGATGAAACCGAAGGTCAATTAGGATGTTGTTTTGTTCGATGGATTATCAAAGTTTGGAGTTGAATGGATCGCTAAAGATAAAGAAAAAATGCTGATTGTGTAATTGTGTTTTCTGGGGTGCAGTTGAGACGTAATGTGCGGCTACAGGAATTAGAGAAATACTTAATTGGATAAACAACATCAAGAAGAGAGAATGTTGGATGATAGTGACCAAATTGCTTATTACATGGTAGAATCAGATAGTAAATCGGGGGTTCAGTCCATAAATAGGGTTCAGTCCATAAATAATGAAAATTCTAAGTTGTCTCGTGTTCAGTGGTCATTTTAGATTGTATTAATGTAGTCAGAGGCTTAGAGCATCTGCAATAGAGATTGCTTAATTATGACGAATCATCAAATATATATATATTTTTAATTTTTTCTCACGTCTATATCATTCTTAGCAACATTTGTTAAAATTTAGCTCCAGTAGTTAGCAAATTCAAAGTTATCCATGTGGTCCATCTATATTAGTTTTATATTTAGTTCAATATAGAAATGGGTAGAGCAATATACACTTTTGGATATTTTATATGTGACCTTTTACTAGTTTGGGGAATTACCAATTTTTAGCAATCTTGGTAGGCAAACTCTCAACTCCAATAGATAAGTAACCAAGTTGTCATGACACATAAACTTAACAACCTCCTTGATAACACCTATTAGAGATGCTCTTAGGAGTTTGATTAATGTATCTATTTAGTTTGTTTAACGATCTCGTAACAAAGTACCGGATTACCTAGCACACTTGTCTTGTTCTAGTTACAAAACCTAAACACTTTATTAGGCGATTTATTTTAATGAAGAGTAATGCTAGAGATTCAAAAAATTATCCCAAATTTCTTTACTAAATGATGTGGCATAATACGTGTCTTGTTTTAATTCGTAGACGCATATCTATGCACGCGGGATCTCATATTATTATTATGAAAATTACCAATTACACAGTGACAACTCAGCATTTAGGATAATAGTTATGAAATGAAGGAAGCTGACTACTTAATGGTTAGAAAATGTTGATATTCATAAAAGGGACATACATCAAAACTCGGGTCTTCAGAGGATTGCTAATCAGAACATTCTTAGGATTGATGGACTCTTTCAAGCCTCATCCTTTAGATGATGTTGAAATTGAAGAACTTGAACCAGTCATCTATTATGATGGACTGATGTTTGAAAATTAAGAAGGGATCAAAGAATAATTGGAATATGGATTCTTTGCAGGATAAGAATTCTGAATTACTAATCAAGCTGGAAGAACAATTGTCTAAGTATCCTTATCCTGAGAACTTAGTAGTAGTACTTTTACTTATATACTGAACAAATTATTCCAATCTACTCGATGTGGGATTGGGGTGTTAGAATAGCATAAGTAGGTGACAGTAAGTTTAATAGTTACTGTTTTATACAAATGTAATAACATGATCCATGAAGTAGAAGTTCACAAAATTTTAATGCACATCATGGATAATACTCACGACAGTAACATTCAACACTCAACCCTATGACAACATATTCAAGTGAAATCATTGATTCAAGATCTCAGTAGGATGGTAAGATAGACCAAATGAGGGTGAATCAAATCTTTTCATCTTCAAAGGACAGATTCATTGCTGATGAATTTGGAATTAAATATCTCTGCATTTCCAAAGGACCTGTGGAAAACTACTACACTTACAAAGACTTGAGAGATATATCCTACAAACTTGTGAAGGTAGTTCTTGATTAAGTCCCCAGTTATGCCAGAACTGATGATGAAAAGAAAGTCCTGAAAGCCCTTCAAGATCTATATGTAATGATGACTCCTAAGAAGAAATAAGGAAAGAAGCTTAAGCTAAAATTGAAGATTTGCTTAGTCTAGAGGAGCAAGTAGTTTGAGAAAAATTGTACTTGTATCTGAATATTTTCCTGTATAAAAACTTCAATTATTTTAGTTGAGTTAGAATCTGTAACTTACTTTGAATTTGTTTTTATTTTAAATAAAAATAAATTGGGGATGATTGTTAGGGATTGTAGTGTTAACAGTGTAATCAACTAATGTTACTTAATCTTAATTTATAATAAGCTAAATAAAATGTACTGTCATATGTATATTGACAATATGTTTTAATAATCACTTGAAACAGTTTGGTTAACATAGCATAAGTAGGTGACAGTAACTTTAATAGTTACTGTCTTGTACAAATGTAATAACATGATCCATGAAGTAGAAGTTCACAAAATATTCATGCACAACATGGATCATACTCACGATAGTAACATTCAACACTCAGGCCTATAACAACATATTCAAATGACAACACAAAGGAACATATGACAGCAGTTATTCCCTCGACAGTAAAATTGGCGAAGAATGAAGACTTGAAGACAACAAGTATACTACTATCAAGGCTTCAATGAATTATCAAGGCTTGACAGCAAAGTATGCAGAGCCAAAGATACTGTCACCATAGATAAGCTAAAAGTTAACCGTACACTTTTAGTGAAACTGACAATCTGTTCCAAGTAGTAGACTAAGATAGTGAAAACACAAGGAATGATTTGGACATGTCTATCTAGTCTGTCAAGTCTACTACTGCAACTTGGGAGAAGACAAGCAAGAGATAAAGTGTGCTCAAGGAGTCAAAGATTTCTGCATATCTTAGAGCTGCTTTATCTAAAAATGGAATGAAGACGATGTTGAACAAGAAAAACACAGTTTTTATTTCAAGTTTTGTCCTAGGACCAAGGAAAAGTGCACATGTAAGTGGGATATGTGTTTCAGTATAAATATTCGTATCTCACAAATACATTTCCTTATGCAACTGAGCTAGATTTTCTCTCAAGCTTAGAAATATTAGCAAATTCAGTGTTATTGTTTCTTTGTAGCTGAAATCCTTTTCCAGTCAATTATATCAAACCAAAAATAATAATATTATTTTTGAAGTTTAAAAACATTATCTTCATTATTTGTTTTCTTTGTATGCATTTTAAACTTGTTAATTATAAATCTTGTTTGTTGTTAGCAAGAATCAGTTATAATTAATCAAGTTGCATTCAACCCCCTTTTACAACACTCATTTTGTTTAATATATATTTTAATATGGAAAATTTTATATTTTTTTATCAAAATTTAATAATAGTTTTATTTAACATATTATCATAAGGAAATATGATATATATACCATATTATTATAGCCAAAAAATGAAAATTTTTTGTCAGTCACTCGGTCGGAACTGGTCATGGGCCTACAAAATAAACATGTATTAGATATAATTTTAGTTACTATAATACGGGTCTTAACTATATATATATAGGCAAGTGATCAAATAGAAAATAACTTAGAATAGAAAATAGAAAATAAGATCTACACCACATATTCAATCTAATCTAATGACAAAGATGAACATCCACACACAAATCAAATACACCATCGTACACCCAATCCCACATAATCCCTCCGTTTTTGATTTGATTTTTCCCGTTAATTAATGAAGTTTTTTTCAAATCTAACTTCACCACATTTTTCTCCATCTCCCAACAATCAGTTTGCATACCATATGTGATATATTCCGGTGACTTTTATTTTTTCGACGATTTCCATTATTTTTTGTGAACCCAGGATATATAATTTAGTGATTTCTGTAATACAAATTAGTGATTTCTATAATACAAATTAGTGGTTTCTGTAATATAATTTAGTGATTGAAGTTTGAATCTGATAAGTGACGAATTTATTTTAATTATAAATTATATTTGCCGAAATATAGCACATATGGTATGAAAACTGATCGTTGGGAGATGAAAAAAAATGTGGTGAAGTTAGATTTGAAAAAAACTTTGCCAATTAACGGGAAAAATTAAATTAAAAATGGAGGAGAATAGATGGGATTGTGTGTGTGAGGGTGTATATAATTTGTGTGTGGGTGCGGCAGGTATAATGATAAAGTTTTCTATTTCTCATTTAAGCTATTTTCTATTTGAGTAGGACTATATATATATATATATATAAACTAAAATTTTATTTTTTAGGCCCAATTATATTTATTATAACGCGGGTCCAAATTATAACATATTTATATTAAATAGAATAAATGTATATAAAATAAGAGAACGTATAATAATAACATAAATTTTTAATACTGTAAAATATTAAATATAAATATAAATAAAAAATCAATTTACTTAAATATTAGTTATCCCGTATTTCGCAGATTATAAACTTGTATTAATAATATGTTATATTAATTAGTTGTTAATATTTAACATACACGTATTTTTTTTTAAAATAAATAATAAACAAACTAACATCGTGCTTCTGTAGATAACTCAATAATTAATATTGGTTTAAATAGTTTAGAATTTGGACACCTTTGCCTTTTAATTTCGTTCGTATAACCCTTGAAACATGAGTCTGTTCTAATTAAATACGTTTTTTTTAATCATTAAAAATATATATATAATTTGAATTATTATATTGTATTAAACAATATCCTAGATTAAATAGAATTTTAGTTATGCATATTAATATTTTTAGTATATTTATATTTCATAATATAAATATTATATTTAATATGTCACTTGTAAGATTCGAACTCTTGATGTTTGGTAGTATTCGGATAAACCCTCTTACTCTTATTATATATATGATATAATATAATATAATGTGTTCAATATAATTTATACTTTATTTAAATTCTATCTATATTAATATTTTTTGAAATTTATTTATATTATATATATAGTTAGTTAGTTATCCGTATGCCACCGCCCAGCTCTAAGCCTTTCTAATAAATATTGCTAATCAACATTCTATACGGTCACAATACTGCACATCCTATCTCTGAGATGACTTGGTGTTTTCCTCGGTGGCCGAACCAGAATTTTCCGATACCCGAACTAAAATAATAAATCATTAAATTTTAGATATTAACCGGAACTCAAAACCAAAATTTTAACAAAATTCTTCAAGGTCGGTCAGTACCGGAGCCTAGACTTTTATAATAATGACCATTAGATTTTTTCAATTAAATAAAAAAATGTTAGATTTAATACTCCATCTGTCCCATAATTTTTGTCTCATTTTAACTTTTCAAAGTCAAATTAATTAATTTTGACCGGTAAATTAAATGTATTATATAATAATATATATTTTTTGAAAAAATACAATAATAAAATTTAACTCTTCTATTTTATGAATCAATTTGTAAAGTTATAAAATTATAAATAAATATTTTTAAATTGTCAGTCAAAGTAAAATAAATTTGACTTTAAAAAGTCAAAATAAGACAAAAATATGAGACCAAGAGAATAGTAAAGAATATTGTATATTTTAATATTTAAGCTACTACTCTTGACAAAAAAATAAGTTACTAAAAATTCAAAATTCGAATGTCATTAACTACAGTTTAAAATTAAATGTTTATATTATTAGTTCTAAATATATAAGAAAGTTTGAATCTTATTAACCACATATTATTATATTTTATATAGGTTCAATTCTTCTAAAAAAATGATGATATAATATTTAATGAATATTAATTGTAATAATTAAATAAAAATATATAATATTAAAAGAAACTCGTGCATTATACAAATTATAAATTTGTATTACTATAATTATATAGGTATGTTGCATATAAAATCAACTTTTAACATAAATATCCCGTCTTCCTAGAAAAATCTACCCCAACTCATTAGTATTCTTTATCGAAAAATATCAAGTAAAGTTGAATATTATCATAATGTGGTGATTTATATATGATTGAGGGATAAGATTACAAGGTTGATCGTTATCACTGTTTGTCAAAGAAAAATAGGCTTTCTCTCTGACGGCTGCTAGCTCTAATATTTACGACCCTTGATAATGTACCTATGTATCCTTATTTATAGAGAATAAATTCCACGTATTTTTTGCTAAAATAGAAGCTCATTATGAAAAAGTTTCATTTGAAGTCGAATCGAAGCCCACTTCAAAAACGTCTCTATATTGAGGCTTATTTGGATAGTCCTAACCTAGTATAAGACCCAAGAACTTCATGAATTCGATACTGACTCGGATTCCGTGAGATCAAGTCGATTCACTACCTCTGTTTTCGGGAGATTAAAAGTTAGCATTATATCCATCTAGAATGCAGGACACGTGTTCTAAACTATCAGACGAGGGCAACACGCCTGAGTACAGATAAAGGATCTTCCAAGATGAAGACGAGTAGTATCCCAAAACTCACAGCCGAAAACAACTCGTGGAGTACAGAGTTAAGGTCTTCAAAGTGTAACACCAAGTGTCTTTTATATGAGACATCCTTCCAAGATGTAAGCAAGCACACATACATTTTCATAACTCGAACAAGTCAAGCCCAAAGTTAAAAGGAATGCGGGACGTGCTAGAGAATCTTGAACTAGTCTTTCGTCCCAGAACACAGTTTTATTCCGACCAGATCGTTACGGGTAAACAAGGAAGAAAAAAAAAAGTAAAACTGACATCAAAGGAGAAGGAAAAAGAAAATAAAGGAAGAAAGAAAAAGATGAAGAAGAGAATGAATGAGAAGATGGTCAAATGGTGGAAAGAAAAATTTGTAGAAGTGAATGAGAAATAAGGGTGTCTCCCTTAATTACTGTGATGGATGGAGAGTTGTGTGTGCACCGCATCTAATTAAGTGTGTAACCAAATGGCCTCAATTGAATAGATTTATTTTGTAATTTTTATGGTTTCATATAAAAAAAAATTATAATCAAAATTTTAAAATCTCTTTTTTATCTTTAATTATATTACTTACAAATGTTTGACTATATCTTTGAAACTTATGTTTTGTCAATTATTTTCCTTTTATTTTAGACACATGCATATGGGTGTGTTGGGACAGACAAGCCTACACTATTTATTTATAATTTGTCAAATTTTTTAGCATACTTTAGATTAATGTATATATTAATGACATGACTTAGTTTATCATATAAATTGTTTTAATCAATTTTATTCCTGTAATTCAATTTGTAATTATATTGATCATCAAATAATTATCCTAGAAGAAATTCAAGGAATTGTTCAAGTATCAGGAGAAATAAGACCAAAAGAAATAAGGATTTGCATAAATGAAGAAAATTTATTTAAGTCAGATGTCGAGAAGGTCGAGAATAAGCTATGTATTGAAGGAGAAAAGACCCTTTTAATCACAATTTAATAATAAAATGCCCAAAATACCACTTCTCATGAAAATGGCCCCTGGTATCACAGGTAAACGCGACTTAAAGTCACATTATTAAAATTTTCAATTTGGCACTCATCTCAACTCTTCCTCTTTTCATTTTTTTCACGACTACATCAACTCTAATCTATACATACAGCAGATCTGTATTTGTATCTATGTCTCCCACTTGCCTCTTCTTGTTCTTCTTTCTCGTAATCATCCTGCTTTTTCCACTTATTTTTTCGTGATTATTACAAAATTTATCAACGAATTTGATGTAACTAATTACAATTGATTGTCACTTAATAGATTGTTCAGTTATATATGTGTGTATGTTTAATGTTTTTCACGTTATATTATTAATTTATTTGAAGTAACTGAATAACGCATGTCTAACATGCGTTTTCTAATATATTTTTCTTCAAACAACGCAAATTAAACTTGCGTTTTTAACAAAAAAAAATTTGAAATTTAATAAAAACGTAATATAAAATTATGTTTTAAGAAACTCAAGTTAAAGTTACGTTTTTTAGTAATAGAAAAGACCATTTTTTTGAATTATGATATTTTAGACCAATTTCCCCCAAATTGTGATAAAAAAGACCATTACCCGTATTGAAGTCCTTATTATGTAATATTGAGAAGTGATGTATATCGAGAAGTCTACAAACAATAATATCGAGGAGTGCAATGTGTCGCGAAGTCTCATGTCGACAAGTCAAGATTACTGAAGGTCATATCGAGATGTATAGACTCTTAAATATGTCGAGAAGTCAATATAACAAAAAATCTAGATCTTGACGGTTTGTGAAGTACAAATTTCGAGAAGTCCAGAAAATTGTCATATTAAGAAGTCAAGACAAAGGATACATCGAGAAGTCAAATAAATGGTTATGTCGAGAAGTCTACTATTAGAGCATATCAAGAAATGGTTGTATAGTAAATTCAAACTAGCTTTAAAGTTGTTGCGAGGAACGGACATGTTCTAGTAATAGTTTTATAAGTAATTATATTTTTTAGCAAATAAGTTATTTCTAGTGTAAATTATTTGATAAGTATAATCAATAAAATAATTTATTGTATTATCACGAAAACATTTATAATAACTTGAAATAACATAAAATGCATTATAAATGATAAGAAAGATGACAATTTTTTATTATAGTAAATGTATTATATTTTTATTTATCTTTTTTACTTCATTTATTTAAGTATTTATTAGTTTGTGCTATATTATTTTATTTAAATAATAATAAGATTTTTTTTAATGGATTAGTAATTGAAAAATTATATGTACTTTATTATGTTCTATAATAGTTTTACAGTATATTATAAGAAGAACATATTATAGGTCTCAAATTAGGATTTTATATAACTTTTGTGATAATAATAATATTAGGTATTAACTATGAGATGACATAAACATTTATAAAGTAATTAAATTAAAATTGATTTAATAAATTTTAAACAAACCTTATTTAATCGGCATTTTTCACTCTCTTATGAAATATCAATTCATAATAAGGCTATGAGTATCATGTCACAATAAGATTATGAAAGGTTTTATAATTATTTAATTTGAATTAAAATAAGGGAAAATGATATATTATAAATCTTCCAAATTTAGATATTTAATAATTATTAATATTAATTATAAGTGGATAAGGTGAAATTAATATTAATTAGAATATTATTATGCAATACTGAATTAGAATATTAGATATAATTATAAATGTTAATTATGTAACTGTTAATGCATATAATAATGAGAAAAATGTTCTGAGGATGACCTCAGGGAACATACCTAAGGTTATAAGAGGTTTGTATGTAAATATTAATGACAATTTTGTTATTTTTAAGTTTATTCCCTACAATTACAAATATACCCTCGTGCATTTGTATGAAAATTTCTTTTAATCTCGTGTAGTTACCTGAGGCCACCCTCAGTAATATGAAGCCCTATAATAATTATGAAACATAAGTGAAATAAATATTTTATAAATATTAATGGTTTGCAGATATTAAGGTTGTATTAATAATTAAAATGGCTCAAATGATCTATTTGTTGCAACATTATATATATAATAGATAGATGTCGAGAAGTCACAGTTATATAGTAAATTAGAATTATCAACATGACTATTCAAAGTATCAAGAAGTCTCATTCCGTGAAGTAAATCAAACATGTCGACAAGTGCATACATTTTAAACATGGAAGAGTTCACGATATGTGTAGTTAATTAAATTCAAGAAATTTGCAGAAATAGCAGAAAAATTACTGAAGCAACCTGTCAATTCAGAGTGTGGTCTAACTTTAAATTGAACAAGTGTCAATTCTACAATGAAAACTTGAAGACAAAAAAAAGAATGAAGAACAGGCAAAAGAAAAGCAGAATCAGAGATTTGTCATGTTCAGAGTTGTTAGCTAGAATATGAATGAATTTAAAATGAAAGTCATCTATTTTATTTCTTGTTTTAGTTATATAGTACAGCAGAGCATGTGCCAAGACACGTTGGCTATATATCATGTGCATGACTCTATTTGCAAATTGTCATTCATTTTATAAATACTTAGAAGTATTATCTTGTATATCTTTCAAAAATTAGAAGCTGAAAAATCAATTGCAAAAATTAATCCAATTCAACATTAGACTGAAAATTTATTTGTGTGTTATTTATTTATTGTCTTCATTTCATAACACACAGCTACAACTCTTTTAAATTTAATATTATTGATTGTTCAAGCATTAAACATATAATAAAAAACTTAAATCATCGAGAAAAATAAAAAAAATTCAAATATCCATTCACCTTTCTGGGATCTCATTTCTAATAGAGCATTTTTTTCATACATTAAGATTTTATCATTCCTAACAAAGTGTTTTTTCTTAAATATTAAAATTTTATCATCAAAATATTCTGATTATATTTCGACTAGATGATGAACTATCGCTATACAACAACTAAGACCCCGTTTGGTATTTCTGTTACAGATAAATACAACATGTTTTTTTGAAAAACTGTTAGAAATGTGTTTGGTAAAATTCAAAAACTGTTGTCAGAAAAAGCGTTTTTAACCTAAAAGTTGTTGTTAGAGAAAGTATATATACTCATTCTTTTGGAAAAAACTGATTTTTAGCTTTTGTAGGAAGTAACTATAAGTTTTATCATCAAACCTCCTAAAAACCCCTTTATTTTTATATATTATATATGAAAATATGAACAAATCAAAAAAATTACCAAATATTCATCTGATTTTCCTAACAAAACTTTTTCCACCAACATTTTTTCTCACGACACAATAATTTTCAACAATAATACCAAACGGAACCTAAGTTTAAATTGTATCAAAAAAATATCAAAGTCTAAATTAATCACCCTAGAATTTTGTTCTATATTAACCTATTTTCTAAATTATTTATCTCTTTAACTTTTTATATATTTTAAGGTAAACAAAAAATATAATTATATGAATTAACTTTTAAACTTTTTTATAAATAAAGTTTATATATTAACTTTATATATAGGCAAAAAAATTAAATTTTTTATACATTATACATAAAAATGATGATATTAATTTTTTTAAAATAAAATTATAAAAATAAAATAAATTTTTAACCCAATATAATTGGATCAAGTTACTAAAATAGCGTAAATCTACCAAGTCAACCCATTTACACCCCCGTACAGTTAATATGAAAAGTAGAGCCCAAATTCTCCCACTGAGAATTACTCCACTACTACTGAAAAGTAGAGTTGAAAACCTCGAATCTCCAAAAAGTGTATTGATTTTGTCTTTTTCTTTTTAAATATAGGTTTACCAAGATTCCAACTTTATGAAAAAGTAACATCATCTCATCTCTTTTTAAAATCCAAAAATATAACACTCCTTTTAATCCCCACCTTTCTTACTTTCATCCCCTCTTTTTACCACTACTAGAGTACTTTAAAGTACTCCTTTTTCATACCCATCTCAGATTCTCTCTCTCACTCCTATCTCATCTACTTCAACTCTGTCACGCCACTGATTTTTTTACTTTTAACACTCATTCTTGCAGCTCAAATGTTTAATTTTTTGCCATTATCAGAGGTGCCCATCAAGTGTTTTCCAGGTAAAGACTCTAGATTTATATATTTCAAGGCCTCTTTTTGGGTTTTAGTTGTGATATTGTTGGCGGGGTTTGTAAATCTTGGGGTTTGTGATGATTTTTATACTCTATCTGTTCCATTGGGATTTGAGGTTTCTGGGGTTGATTCAACTAGTAGCCTAGTTTCTGAAAATGGGGTCTTTGCATTGGGGTTCTTGGAGAAAGTTGGTTCTGATTCTGATGGTTTTTTGGTAGGTATTAGATATAATATAGATACAAAAGGTGGAAATGTACCTGTATGGACTGTAGGTGGAGGACTTAGAGTTTCTTCAAACTCTACATTTAAGCTTGATATGGATGGTAAGCTCATTTTGACTAGTGAAGTTGATGGATTAGTTGTGTGGAGTAGTAATACATCTAATTTAGGCATTGAAAAAGCTAGTCTTTTGAACAATGGAAACTTAGTTCTTCTTGATAGTAAGAATAAAGTAGTGTGGGAGACCTTTAATAGTCCAACTAGTACTTTACTTCCTGGCCAGTCTCTTCATTTCCCTCAAAATCTTAGAGCCCCTTCAGTAAAATCTACTGCCAGTTACTATAGTTTTGTGATTAGGGAGTCTGGTGAACTGGCTCTTTTATGGGAGCATAATGTCACGTATTGGAGGAGTCATTTGAGCTCCTCTGCTTCTGTGAAGGAAGCGAGATTCGATGATGATGGTGTTTTGGGGTTGTATGATGATGCAAATAAGATGGTTTGGTCTACTTCAAGTAAAGATTTTAGAGACCCTTCTGTCAAATTGAGACATTTGAGGATTGATCAAGNCCTTCATTTCCCTCAAAATCTTAGAGCCCCTTCAGTAAAATCTACTGCCAGTTACTATAGTTTCGTGATTAGGAAGTCTGGTGAACTGGCTCTTTTATGGGAGCATAATGTCACGTATTGGAGGAGTCATTTGAGCCCCTCTGCTTCTGTGAAGGAAGCTAGATTCGACGATGATGGTGTTTTGGGGTTGTATGATGATGCAAATAAGATGGTTTGGTCTACTTCAAGTAAAGATTTTAGAGACCCTTCTGTCAAATTGAGACATTTGAGGATTGATCAAGATGGGAACTTGAGAATGTATTCGTGGGATAATTTGGTTCAGACTTGGAGAGTAGGATGGCAAGCGGTTGAAAACCAGTGTACTGTATTTGGTGCGTGTGGTTTATATAGTGTGTGTGGGTTCAATTCATCAGGACCTGTTTGTGATTGCTTGTTTTCGGATTCTAATGAATGGGCAACTGGTGCACCTGCAAATGATTTTGGTAATTCTGGGTGCAAAAAGATGATCGACTTGAGTAATTGCAAGATGCGTACGAGCATGTTAGTCATGAAACAAACAGTACTTTATGGTCTATATCCTCCTCATGATGTCGATTTAATGCTGGGCGAAGAAGCTTGTAAAGAGTACTGCTCTAATGATACTACATGTATTGCTGCAACTTCAAGGAATGATGGTTCAGGTCTATGCACTGTGAAAAGGACTAGCTTCATAAGTGGGTATCAAACCCCATCTGTGCCTTCCACTTCATACTTGAAGGCATGCTTTGTCCCTCAGGCAGTTTCAGCTCGAGGTGCTAACCCTCACGGAGATGCAGGATCGATTTCTTTGTCACCAGGTGAACTCGTAGCTGAAAGAGGTAGCAGTAAAAAGTTCATAGCAACTATAGTGATCATAATTTTGGGGACATTGTTGGTTATCATGATTTTACAGATGTTTGTGTTTTGGTTTCTTCACAAAAGAAGGCAAACAAAGGCTGGAAAACGTATTCCTTTCGGGAAGGATGACCAGATGAACCCACACTACAGTGCTATTATCAGATTATCTTTTGAAGAAATACAAGAGCTAACGTCAAACTTTGGAAATCAACTTGGTCCTTCAGTATTTAAGGGTCAGCTCTCGAACAGATCACTAGTGATTGCCAAAGTGATAAACAATCCAGTTGTATCTGAGAGAGAATTTCGAGTAGCAGTTTCAAAATTGGGAAGGACTCATCACCGTAACCTCGTATCTCTGACAGGTTTTTGCTTNGTGAAAAGTGATATATTTTGGAAATGACAACTTCTATCTCTTTTTCAACTTCCCAGAACTCGAATTCAACAGACATTTTTAATCCTCCATTAACATACCCACCCATTTCATCTTTCTTGCTATCTTGCAGTAATCAACCTAAATTCAAGCTTTAAGCTGCCATTTCTCCAACTTATTCAACACTAGGCATGACCAAAAAACTGAAACATTTCTGGTGCCAATAATATATTTTTGGGTCATGCTTAATCTAGAATACTGAGTCCCTAGTCTCTACTAAGACTAATTTTTTTTAAACATAATCGGGATATAATCTATATAAATATATAATTGGTTCCTGCAGTAACTAAAAGACAGCAGAGAACTGTGCGAACGGTGAATTACTCAGTAAAATGCACTATGGGAGCATTGGTGCAAGACATTGTGCATGTTGAAGTGAACTCTCAGCGTTTACACTGATTCCTGATTTGTGCCACTAATTGCTNCCTGAAACATTTCTGGGTCATGCTTAATCTAGAATACTGAGTCCCTAGTCTCTACTAAGACTAATTTTTTTAAAACATAATCGGGATATAATCTATATAAATATATAATTGGTTCCTGCAGTAACTAAAAGACAGCAGAGAACTGTGCGAACGGTGAATTACTCAGTAAAATGCACTATGGGAGCATTGGTGCAAGACATTGTGCATGTTGAAGTGAACTCTCAGCGTTTACACTGATTCCTGATTTGTGCCACTAATTGCTTGACCAATTAGTATGGGGAAAAGATGGAAAATCTGTTTTCTATGCTGCATATAAAAACATTATTAATTGGACAATTTATGTCATATAATCATATAATTTTTTTAATGATTGAATCCGCAAACCAATTATTGACAGCGACTTGGTAATAGCTCATGGATTAACTCTACAAACAAGCACCTAAGTTGCAAGTTTAGGCTTCTTTTTTTTTCCCGAAGAAATGAAATTTCATTAATAATTCAAATAGTTCATCAATACATCAATGAACTCCGGATGAGCATCACTCACCCTTCAAATACGATCAGCTATAAAACAACTAGGCCTCGCTATTTAATTAAAAATATATTACACTTTGCGTCCAAAGCAATGTTAGTTGCAGATTTTCGCAAAATTAGAATTTTGAATCATTCACATCAATGTTAAACTTGAAAACGGGTCAAAGCCAACTCCAAAACTTCAACGATTACCAAGAGAGTATCTAAGATATGGTCACAAAGGTCCCTCAGTAGAGAAAAATATACAATGAGAATAAAAATTGCTATTGTGAAACAAGTAAAATCTACAAATTATAATATTTATACTAATCAAAGTAATTTTAGACAAGATAAATAAAACTCATTTACTCAATCATGAGAATAACCATATTAGGCTTTGTGTCGACCAAGTCCAACAGCTGACTTGCTGGAAACCATCTGCATTATCAGCTGGAAGTGTATCCTTATGTATATCAATTCTACCTGGAATATATAAATGGATACTTGTCAGGTGAATACATATGCAGACATACAGTATGTAACCAGACTCGTCGAGATCTCGTATCCATATGTGGTTGGTTCATACAGTCTTCAGTAAAACTCCCAGTTGTTAAGAGGCTGTGATACTGTTACATTAAGTAGGTTTGTGTTTTCAGTGCATGAAATAATTACTATGTCAAGTCAAGATATATGCAGATTTCTGGACAAAAAACCAAATAATAAAGAATAGAAACTATTTGGTGTGATGGTGATGACCATAATTTCCAGAAGGAAAGACGGGGCAACACTACACAGCATGGGCTGATATTCACGGCATACATGTTTTGATAGAGTAATATATTTTTTCATTTCGTTTTCCAAGAGGAAGTTAAGAAAGTTAACTCAGTTAACTCAGTGTCGACAGTTGTGGATATGGATGGATGCTAGAGTTTCGGCTTTTGACCTAGGTGCTGTGGGTATGAAATAATGAATAAAGCAGGTTGAATGATTAGTAGCTTATGGTCAACAGATGTAGGTGCTGACTATGTTACTGAATCGGAGTTCCAGAATGGAAAACAAAACATGTCATTTTGAGGTTTTTTCCTAGCTGTATCTCTCACCCCCTCCTCTTTACGGGGGTTTTGTATTTTAGCTTTGTTAAAGGCAAAGTAGGTGCATGAGTATGTTCAATTATCAACAATTACAAAATGTTTGGTTTTACTCATCTTAATGATGCAAATATAATATCTCAAGTTTAAAAGAAAAAGTGCACACTTTTTATGTGTCAGACCAAGTTCAATATGTCAGGTCAACATATCCTTATAGCACATTGTGAGCATTATTCTTTATATACCTACAATAGTACATGAAGAGTAGACAAATGAACTATAATAAGTGGAGGAGTAATAGAGAACTTACAGAAAAATTCCTCCACAGAAACACTTTAGTGATGAAGATTTAGTATTCATCATCAGTTGAGTAGTTCATATCACTAAATTGTTCATATATCGGGTACTCATCATCACTGTTTGCAGTGTTTGCCTTTACAATGCCACCACCATCATTAATTGGAAAACTACCAAAGAGCTCCTGCAAATAGTTCTTTGAAATGTTCTGCTGCTCTGTATCTAAGAAACATATAGGAATTCTTGCATGATCTGTACAATTTACATTCTACCTAGAGTAAATCGAATGTACTACTGACTAAATTATTTCAGCATATATCTACGAACTATTGCTTAAAAAACTTGTTGATGAAGAGAAAGTAGTACATAAATAAACTATAGGAGTAAGATACAAGGACTGCAAAATGAAGAAATTCGATGATGAAAATAAACCAAGAAAACTGACATAAAAAATGGCTCGATAAGGAACCAACACCAAACACTTCCAATAACTCCTAATCTGTCAAAACCAGAAGTATATAAATGGAGAACTGTACCAGAGCAACATCTCCCTTAGTAATTTGACTACTAGTAGACCAAGCAGTCTCCGGAGCAAGCTAATAACAAGCCACATTCCTGTGCAAACTTCCCATACAATAAAGCAATGTCTTCACCACATAGATACAAAGACCGACCATTGCCTATGCTATAGTTTCTAGAACTTCAAAAGAATTCACTTACTCAGGCAACTGTTTATATAGTGCAACCATTAATTATTTCTGTCTGATAGATATAGAAAAGAGTATCTAAGGGGTGCTTTTGAGTACCAGCGGGGCCAACACAAAATTGACTTGATTGTACTCCCTCCGTCCCATATTAAACGTCCTAATTTTTTTGAAGTTTTTTTTACGCATTTTCACGCAAATAAAAATATATTTGTAGATATTATTTTTTCATTTTTTCGTTTTGTATAAAAGTAGGATGTTCAAACTTTAATACAAAACGAAAAAAATGAGAAAATAATATCTACAAGTATATTTTTTATTTGCGTGGAAATGCTTAAAAAAAGTTGAAAAAAATTAGGACGTTTAATATGGGACGGAGGGAGTAGAATTTAACAACAATAAACCATTTCAACCATTTACGACTAATCACCTTATATATATTAAAAGAATATTGAAAGAACGAAGTGTCATTCTACTGCCAAAATGAGGTTCAAAAGATACAATATGGAATATTGCAGCTCCTTATCAAACTACCGACAGATTTTTTCCAATCCAAATAACCAGCCACAAGGAGAAACAACAATCCCAATTAATTTGAACTTATTCTGGCTATCGCTTCCCAGAGGCCTCTTCAGGGTATCAAAGGTTAAACTAAGCCTGATCTCACTCAAGTGACCCAAAAGCAGAAGGCTTTCTCATAGCGGTTACTTTTTCTCCTTTAAAATTTATCAAGAGGTTGAGGGTGCTATATTCAGGAGTCAGTACCAACAATGATATTTTCGAATGGGTAACCCCTTAGTGGATGCGGTTGGTTCTCTGCTAATGGTTCCTGATGGTTTGTTGTGATTCATGCCGGCTGTAAACTCTATTCACTTGATAGTTCGAGTTGGGTTCTACTCTTAGCAATTTATTTAAGAAACCCTTGTGGATCTTGCAAAGTCTATGTGAGGGTGACACACTTGTCGCGAACTCACAGTAACCCACTACTTTATTTTAGGAAGAAAAAGAAAATATGTCGTATGAATATGTTGGAACTCCTACGAGATACCTAACATAAAGGGTAAAATGAAAATATTATATTCTTAATACCAAACTTAAAAACTCCTGACAAAATGCTGTTCAGTTAAACAGAACTTCTGAAATTAGAAGTAGTAAACAGTTTCATCGAGGATACATGAAGATGGTTGCAGAGATGAGTCACCAGCCTGTAAAAGGGAATAAAACATTTAGTTTTTATAAGGAAAGCTTAATGAACGTATGAAGAATTACTATAATATGAAAAACTAATGTTAAACATTTGGAAGCTAATAAAGAGAGACCCTAGTTTACCAAATCAAGTTCATCATATGTATTGAACTCGTCTTCCGCTATGTCATCTTCGATTTCATCATCATCGTCTTCTTCTTCCTCTTCTTCCTCCTCCTCGTCATCATCATTTAATTCCTTTTCTTCATTATCAACTCCTTCTGCAACATCATATCAATTTTCATAAAATTCTAAAAGATCGAGGCCACAAGTGATAGAATGCTCTAGAGGTCAACAGCAAAATATTACACACTTGTGAATCAAAACCTCAAATTCTCCAGAATTTTAGTTTAAAATAATATACAAGCAATGAATCATGAAGTTGTTAGGAAAAAGAAAGAAAGAAAAGATCTAATATCATAAGTAGCACTGTAGCACTACATAATAAGATTAAGAAACTATTTCAATCTGCAACACTAAACAGGAAGAAGCAGAAAAAATTAGATAATTAATCACACTTCCAAATCGAAATTTAGCATTGTAATATCCAGTTATAACGATGTTTGGGGATATTTAAGAATTTAGGATGGGAGGAGGAATTTATGTATATGTTCAGTTGCAAATATATTAATACATAGAAATAAGTGAAGCTATTTTGTACTAAACCTTTTACAACTTTATGTCCATCATTGGGTCTCTGGTCCTTCACAATAAATTGCATCTTCTTTGACTTCTCGAATCGGGTAGAGGCTTGTTTAAGAAACGATTCTGCACCATCTTTAGGATAAACTTCCAAAAACCTAACCGCAACTCGGAATCTCAATGTATCAAGCACACGTGACGAGAACCATCCTGTCGCCAACTGCAAATCAATAGTATGAATATGTATACAACAAACTGAGTCTGACTTGCTGTTAATAGATTGCTGATAGACGACCTATTTAAAATATCTAAAACTGCACTTGCGAAGAAAAGTAATTTGGATAAAAAAATAATACAAGCACAAGTCAAACACGCATCTCCCAAACTATAAGAAGCGGAGAGAAGTGAAAAAATCAACAGCTCTTTTAAAGTTTCGGGTTACTATTTACATGCTTCCTACTGTTATTTGCCTATGAGTTTACTCTTATTTTTGTTGTAAAAGAAACAACAAACAACCCTAGCTAACGCACCCACAGACAGTGGTCAAGCTTGATTGTCCAATACTAAACTCCCATTATCTTGTAGATGTTTAATTGCTCGAGTGATATTGGAATCACAAAAATCTGACACCGAAAAAACTGATACTGCATAATATTTAAATAATAAAAAGTCTGGGAATAAGACGGAAATAGTTACAAGAAATGGTTACCAGCTAATGCTTGGACACAGGTATATAGCCAGAACAGAAAGAAAAAGAAAAAAAAGCATACTGGAATACAACAAATAACTTAACATAAGTTTCAGACAAACAAGTTATGACCAGATGGGGTCAGGATAGAAATTTTTGTAAAGATTAGTATGTACAACTCACACTGCAAGTAGATTGAGTTGAAGCATTTCTAATTTCTTTCTGTATGTAATCATCAGGTAGTTCAAAGAGTTGCAAGGAAGTTTGACACTTGTAAGGAAAAACCCGAAAGGAACTTATATCACTCCATCTATGCTTCAATCTGCACAAAATAAAAGTATGGGTTGTAATTTAAAGACATGTATGTGAATAACTGAGAGAGCATAATCATCCATGAACATCGAGCCTCCAAATCATTAGTTATTACTGAATAGGGACAATCTAGAAGCAACTTGTGCTCAGCAGGAGGAATACACAATTACATGCACACTACCTTGTTATGATTTACTTACATTTACATTAGCATATTCATTATCATAAAGAATTACAGTAAAGATATAGTATATCTATCTCCTTCCATACGTCTGCATTGCTTGTTTCATCAAATAAGAACAAAGACCATTACTTGAAGTTTTTACTCTAAGAATTTTAGAAAAACTTTTGCTAAAACTTATTGACATTAGATAAAGCTAAAAATGCTATATCTTCCTAAAAAGTGAGTTCACTAAAATTTCGAACAAGTAATTAATATTTTTTACATGCCTCAGTTGTAACATGTTGATATGCTTTTGTTCGTTTTATTAGTTCCTCAATGTAGAAATTCGAGAAAACATGAGTCCCATTTAGTCATTTACACACATGACAAAGTTAAAGATGAGATTTTTTCCATCTCTATATGACTACACTGATTCAAATTCAGACGTTAAGAATCATCAAAGCGAGCTTAATAACATAAACTGATGTTTCTGTTTAATGGACAAATTTACATACTATATATAAGAGTTATTAAGAAAATTAAAAAGCACTACTTAGTTAACATATCTGATTGTGAGGGGGTATGATTCATCAACGTCCTTACGTTAACTTAGCATCGAAATAGCTTCGCAACTTTGGCGGCACTCGAAAATCTATCCTTTGATATCTGCAAAACTTAACTTACAAAAGTAAGAACAAGTAATAAATGTACAAGCAGGAAACAAGCAGTCCCGACTCAGTTTGAATCTGATTGTATTTTGACACACATTCTTAAGGCAATGGGCGTAATGTGTTTTTTACCATACACTTCATACCAATTCACTAGTCAAACTAATAAATGTACAGCAATAACTTTGTTGACATATTTGACGCTTACCATAATGGCCTGCTATATCATGTGAAGTCCTAAACTGTACAAACCATATATCAAAACTAAAAACAAAGTAGAGCTTTGAATATTATAATGATGCAAGACCTATTAAGACAGGAATTAACAAGTTCGACACATTATCGATTTCTCCTTTACATTAATTCACCTACATGAGAATAATATCAAAATTCTCTCCAAACATTCTTGCAGAACATAACAGTAAAGCAGGGGAAATATTAACAAGATAAAAGAGATCCCATATTCTAAATAGCAAAATAGATCAACAATGACCGAAGAAAGTAGGATTGTGATATTTACTCTTTATCTAGGCATAAGACTCACACTCGTGATTCTACATCTTTACGAGGATCGTATCCTCTTCTGATCCAAAACTTAAGGAATGGCCCATTAGAAAAATAATAAGCTGCTCGGTAAAGAAGCCTGAAACAGGAAATGAAGGACCAGCTAGAATATCAGTACAAGTTTCAGTAGTTGGTGTTCATACATATTCATAGCAATTACAAGGCACCTTCTAAGCATGTTGTCTCCAATCACCAGTCCTTTGTCATGTAACTGTTCAGCAAGTGAATCTTTTTTCCATATAGGACGTTCATCAAACAAATTACATACAGCCATCTGCCACTGCCATTGCTCAGAACTTTTCGCCAAGTATTTTTCCCAATTTACCTTTCTTGGAACATGTATGATCTTTAAATATAGGAAAAAAAGAGAACAAAGTCTAACACGTGAGAAAGCTAGATTTACGCCAAGCTAAGACATAACATTGATTGAATCAATATTTTATCCAAACCTCATTGTTGGTCATATTAGCAAACTGCATAAAAACTCACGATGAAGGGTAATTTATACTGTAAAATGGATAGCAAGCTTGATAGGCAAACAGTTTAGATTTATAAATCTCAAGAAAAAAACTTAAGGAGAAACATGAGGTTAATCCTAAGGATTGTAAGCAATAGAACATACTATTCTTCACAATGAAGAGCAGATAAAGTTGACTGAAACAAATCATATTTTTGATCTACTCCACTTGGGCTGTTGGGCATGAAAAAATGTATTGGAAGAAATATAACTATTATGTCCCACTAGAATGTCATAAATCCTGGTTTTATGAGAGTACAATGAATAAAACATAGTTAGTGAACTGAAAGTAGAAGCATTATCAGATAAGAACATTAGGATATCACTGTTGAAGTCCAGGGCAAGACCTGGCTCTATGTCCATCTGCATAGAACGAAAATGTAATGTGTCAGACAAGTACAGAAATCTCATAAGATATGCTGCGAGGCTGATACTGAATGGGTAAATACAGATAACATTAGTGCTCTAACTTAACTAGAGAAGTACAAATGTCTCCAATTTGTGGAATAATTGAATAAAATATAAATGAGAAAAATTACACTAAGATATCCTGTAGTCTGAATAATGATGATCACAATTGTATATATAGGATCCTAATAATTGGACAAAAAGTAAAATCCGAAATAAGAGAAAACTAATTCTGATTTGCAACTACTACCAAATATTCATCTATTAACATATTTTAATAAAAGATTAATTTGCTTAGGTATCAATAATTTATCATACTCTATATATGTAAATATATATAATAACTAATAATTATTTCTTTATATCCATACTCCGCATTGACATGCACATGCCAGCATACAGACAGTAAAAAGAAACATAAGTACTAAAATTCATTTGGGCCCAGGAGACCAGTAGAGCATCACATTTAGATTAGAAAGTGGCTAAATAAGGTACTTGCATGGCGTACTTGGACTAATACACATGGACAACAGATAAATGCACTAGGACTCGACCAAACAAACAAAGAAGCAGCAATATATGCACTTAATGCTCAAGCAAGCAAGTACTTGGAGAATATATATCCCTATCTTAACAATCTGAAAATTACCTCCCAGCGGTGTTGTACGACTCTCGCTTGCTTCTGCTTCAAACTCACTTCCATTGATGGTTTTAAACTGGAATGAGGAAAAAAAAGGAACAAAAACCAAATAATGAGACCATATGCATCATTAGACAATATTATAAAATGGAACATACGCAGATAGACCAGAAATTGCAACAGATGATATATACATGGATTGGGTTATAAGGAGACCGCCTTATTATCGGAGATCATATATGGGTTTGATTTCTTCTCTTGTATAAGGTAAATTCTAGGTCTCATGTATGATAAGAAAAAATTAATTTTCCTTGAAATGGTCAGCATGTGTTACACTCTACTAATTATGATATATTTAGAAGCACAAGAAGTTTTGGCATTTTCATCAATCCTATAAAATTTGTTTAGACAGGCACCGGCACAGCAGTACTTATATACTTATTGAACTCACAGCCTCCTTCTGTTGACATGGTAACACCCACCAAAAGGCACAATTCATGTCCACGACATGTGACAGCCAAAAAAGAGATACAACACCCTTAGGTAAATCGTAAATATAATAAAAACCTACCCGACACAAATCCCAAATCAAAGAACCTGTATTCAATCGATTGTAAATTATCCTTACAAATATTGGAAGATATATCCGAAAGATAGTAAATACTCTGTATATATTCATCACAACAAATATTAGCAAATGAATTTCAGATCCACTCAACTATAACTAAATGCCGATAATACCATCTGCAAGATTCATAAAGTAAAGAAATAGGATAATTAAACTATCTTACACTAATTTCTCTGGCATATCTTTTGGGGAGAAAATTGGCGGGACTAAAATCATCAAATCTTCTTGATCCACATCCAATAGACCACGCTTCTCTACAGATATATATATATGTATTCATATATTAAAGTATATACTCTACGTAGAACAAAATAAATCAAATATCAAATCAAGGATTATACAAACCAAAATGTGGATCCACATCTGCCCAATTTCTCTTTTTCCTCCGTGAAACATCAGCATGAACAGCAAGAACATGTTGGTAATCTGTCATTCCTGAAACAAATATGTATGGGATATAAGATTGTGGAGCCATTTAAAAATTAGCTAAGATCCTCAAAGGAAAAGAAAAAAAATTAATAAATTGCAATAAGCCACTATTAACCATTAAAATGATAAGATTCTGAAACTTGAGCAACAATATCAGCACAGAGATTTCCTTGCACTTCTTCAGACGCCTGAGATTTGCCAGTTTCAGAAGCAGAAACTGACTCACTTCTAAGTTGAACAATATGTTCTGTATCTAAGGATTCTGGGCAGCTAATTCCGGGGTCTTGATGCTTGGA
>QRFB01009857.1:0-12239 GCA_008931105.1 Oenanthe javanica
TCTGCATTATGTATAATTATTGTCATTTGGTTAAGTTATATGGTGTACAACAAGTTTTTTTTGCTTATCCTCCATCCCACAATATTTTTCTCTACTGTTTATTTTCTGAACTTTTATTTGGTTGACATTCTATTAAGTTATTTGCTTCCTTTTATACTCAATTTCCAGGTTGACAATTTTATACTCCATCTAAAGGGATGTTCAAATCCAGGCCCCATGTCTTTTTTCTTGACTTTGGGATAACTGCTGAACTTTTAAAAATAGAGCGAGTCAATCTGATGGAGTTTTTTTAAGGCTGTGGCTCTCTCTAACTCTCTAAGGGACGGACGCACCACTGTTGAAAGAACTCTCAGATTATCTAAACAACAAAACTGCCCAAACCAAACAGCTTTTATAAAGGTGATATATGACAACCTGTCATAGTGTTCTGATATGGGGAAGGATTCACGGTGAAGTGTTTGTGACAGACGTTTCATATACGACTTATCTAAATAATTTGACAAATATTTTTTGGGACGAATATATTATTGAGTTAGTTATATCTCGCTAAACTCTAATATTTAGATTTTGAAGAAAAAATTTGATCGGTCGTTCGAGAAATATTTATAAAAATTTCAAATCGAATATTTTTGATAGAGGATTTACTCGATGACATAATAAATTTTTATATACAATTTAATTTTTATTTTTGTTCATAAATATCACCGAAATTTAAAATTGAAACTTGAATTTTCTTTTTTCAATTTTAAATTTGTGTGTTTGGTACCTTTTGATGATGATATGGCAACAATCATCTCTTAAATTTAATTGTTAAAGTGTTCTCAAACTATGAATTCATTTTGTTATTACTAGAGCTGAACAAAAGGACCCGCCTACTAGGCCCGGGACCGGTCCTTGAAAAGCCTGGTCTTTTTTCAAAAAGCATGGACCAGTCTTTTTCTCAAACCGGGCTGGGCCGGGCCGGATTTTTGATGAAAATGAGGGACTGCTTCAGGCCGGGCCAGGCTTTTATTATTATTATTATTTTATTTTTTTTGCTAAA
Organism: Oenanthe javanica; assembly: GCA_008931105.1. Taxonomy (NCBI): domain Eukaryota; kingdom Viridiplantae; phylum Streptophyta; class Magnoliopsida; order Apiales; family Apiaceae; genus Oenanthe; species Oenanthe javanica. Next base: position 1,043 of record QRFB01009857.1, read on the forward strand.
TCTTTTATTATTTGTGTCTACTATATTATATATATAAGCTTTGTTTTTTGACAAAAAGTTTTTGATAAGACCAAAAGTATGTCTTTAGACCCTTTAACACTTGTCAGCATCTATCGGGAAGACATAATATATATATATATATATATATATATATATATATATATATATATATATATATATACATATACATATTTAATCATAAAACACTTAAAAAATCATCACAAGATTGATACATAGATCATATTATTCAGTCTTTTATCCGAGTTTTGAATCGGTCTTTTGTACCGGACCGGGCCAGATTTTTGGGAAAAAATGAAGGATTTGTAGGGACTTGCAGTCCAGGCTAAGACCGGGTCGGGCTTTTTATAGACGGGCTTTATCTGGTCTTTTTACCGGGCCAGTCCAGACAGGCTTTTAAGGCCCGTTCTTTTTGTTCAGCTCTAGTTATTACCAATATTAATTAGGTGCATGCGAGATTTTTTTTTCATGTTCAAATAAAATTTTTAAATTTAAATTTTGCTAGACAGATCCAATCCATTTATAATCCTCAATAAGCTTAGAGCAAGTTCAATAGTGTCCTAGTCCATTACCTCGTGAGCTCCACCGGCTTTTAACTTGTCGTGGGCAAGAGGGGGATATATTTCATAGAGAAATCGGGACGTACAACAATATATTTGCATTTGTATCGTTTGGTGGGAATTTCGATAATTCTGTGAATACTGGCTAGGGGCCATTCGTTTTCCGTGTCAAAGGCCATACGTACCACAACATTGGCTCCCTGTTACCTCCTCTGGGCTGCACACCCAAATATGCACAGGTATACATGTATGATGGACAAGAAGCATTGGATTACCGGCTGCAATTTCCAGGGCGTGATGACGCTCTAGACCCTTCTATAGTTTCATCATTATCTGAGATGCTAAACCGAGAGAATACACTGGTTGGCATATTTAAACAGGTTCGAGAACGCTTCCATTCTGTAGAACAAATGCTTGTGCATGTCAGACTTCTTGAGAAAAGAACCGGTGATGGTCTCTATATGAATCTGCCAACTAGAAATGACAACGAATTTGCAGCCCTTGCCCTTGATAATGACTTTGTAAATCGCAGAGATATAGTTGTTGAACATCGCAGAGGTAGGCTTCAAAGAATANGTTGTTGAACATCGCAGAGGTGGGCTTCAAAGAATAACTGATTTGCACCTATGGAGAAGACGAGTATAGGATAAACATAAAGCACAAGAACATTGACATTCGTATGATAATAAACACAATATAGTCAGCTCATGATAGTACTATGCATTCAGGCTCCCACTCCGAAGTCCACACGCTTCTGCTTGGGGGTAGGTTATTTTTGCAGTTTGTTGTCGATGCTTGGTGTACTGTGGAACGTGGCCGGTTACAGTGGGTCCGTGACAATCAGTCTATATTCAGATCAGATTTGTACAACAATATTGTTGACAGCATTCGACGTGGAGATACAGCAGCCGCTGGTGTGAGAAATCGTGTCGTATTGCCGTCAAGTTTTACAGGTGGATATAGATACATGCATCAGAACTTTCAGGATTCATTGGTTGTTTTTAAGGAATATGGGCACCCAGATCTATTTATTACATTTACAAGTAATCCAAAGTGGGATGAAATAATGGCTGATGTGGAACTTTGTGGTTCTCGTGATGCTTCAGTCCGTCCTGACATAATTGCCTGCATATTCAAACTAAAACTTGATGCTATGATGTCAGATTTGACAAAGGGCAACGTGTTGGGCCGCGTATTGGCAGGTACTATAATTACTCAATATCTTACTGACTTGCTTATTTACTTATGCATGAATGTCAATACAATTAATCACCTCTCAGTGGCCGATTAAAGTAGATTTATAAAAGTCTTTAATATTTGTAATCAGCCTGCTAACATCCTCCCAAACAACTGGCCAAAAAAAATATTTCTAACTTGTATCGTTCTTGGCATTACTTATATATTAAATTTTCAACATCTGAATTTATTACCCTTGAATTTCTGCTTTAGTAGTGTACACAATTGAATTTCAGAAACGTGGACTGCCCCACGCCCATATAGTACTTTGGTTAGCTGATGCAGATAAATTGAGGACCCCCGAGGATATTGATAATACCATATGTGCCGAGATACCTGATCCGGAAATGGATGTTGTTGGGTACAGAGCAGTATCGCAGTTTATGATGCATGGCCCATGCGGGGAAGCAAATCCAAAATGCCCATGTATGTCTAGAGGGAAATGCACAAAATATTATCCAAAACCTTTTACCATCAACACTAGTCTGGGCAGTGATGGTTACGCTCTGTACAAAAGAAGAAATACAAATGTAACGGTGGAATGTAACAAGATATTTCTTGATAACAGGTTTGTAAATGTCTTTTGATCCTTTTTTGTTCAAATCAGATATATCCTTTATCCAAACCTGTTCATCTATTGAAGTTTCTTTATTCGCAGGCATGTAATTCCATTTAATCGTGGTCTCCTTGTTAAATACCAAGCCCGCATTAATGTTGAGTGGTGTAACAAATCGCAGTCCATAAAATATCTTTATAAGTATATTGGGAAAGGTCCGGACACAGCTACTGCAGTTCTCGAATCAGGTAATTGAATTGCAAATGACATAAATTCTGCAAGTGACAACACTAGATAAATAGAAGTTGATGAGATAAAAAGTTACCTTTCATGGCGATATATTTCTGCGGTGGAGGCGTGCTGGCGAATATTTGAATTCTCTATCCACCATAGAGAACCATACGTGCAGCGTTTGTTCTTCCACCTTGAAAATGAACAAGAGGTCAGATTTCGTGACAATGAGACGTTGCCTGAAGTTATAAACCGAGTTGATCCAGATGAAACTATGTTTGTGCAGTTGTTATTAAATAACCGTTACGACTGAGTCAGGCCGACACCTTACGTTTGTTACATATCCGAAAGAATATCGGTGGGATGCATCTGTAAGAAGATGGTTTCAGCGCCGTTAGCATGGTGTATGCGTACCCTACATCTGGAGAACGCTTTTATATGCGCTTGTTATTGAATTTGGTTGTTGGAGCAACAAGCTTTGAAGATGTTCGAACCGTTAATAGAATTATGCATTCCATTTACAAGGAAGCTTGCTTTCATAGGTGTATGCTCGAATCCGATAAAGAATGGCACATTGCCCTTGACGATGCTGCTACCTATGCCAATGCTTCACAGCTCCGCGATCTATTTGTCACATTATTAATTTTTGTGAGGTTAGTGATCCAGCAACCCTTTGGGGGAAACATTGGGAGGATCTTTGTGATGATATTGAATACAACCTTAGGAAACTCTTGAATTTACCAAATCTGAAAATTAGTAACGAGGATAAAAAATGCTCACTCTTGAGGCAATAAACCACTTGCTGAAGCAGCATGGAAAAACTTTAGCTGACTACCCAGGACTGCTAAAACTTGACCTGGGAGGAATTGCACAGTTTAAAAATGAGCTCATGTTGGAAGAAATGATGTATAATCGTAATGAGCTCCAGGAAAAAGTGTCTGAACGACTTGCTTCCTTGAATCATATGCAGCGCACTATATATGATCAAGTGTTGGAGGCTGCTAACTCGGGTACAAGGGGAATGTATTTTGTTCACGGCCATGGTGGAACTGGAAAAACTTTCATGTGGTCAACTATAATCATGCAGCTACGAAGCCAAGGTAAGATTGTGCTTGCCGTGGCTTCTTCTGGTATAGCTTCTGTGCTAAAAGAGGGTGGACGTACAGCCCACTCTAGGTTCAAAATACCGATTGACATTGATGAATGCAGTTGTTGTGAGATAAAAAAGAACAAGCATCTTGCAGAATTACTATGCAACACAGCCCTTGTGGTCTAGGATGAAGTGCCTAGCTATGACACACCGCTTTGTATAAGAGTCAGTGGATCGTACATTTCGTGATATTCTCACTAAAATCAATCCAAATGCACGCAATATGCCTTTTGGAGGTTTGACTATGCTCCTCGGTGGTGATTTTAGGCAAACATTGCGTCATTGCCCGTGGTACCTCAAAAATGACGCGAACACATCGTAGATGAAAGTATATGTAAATCCCACTTATGGCAGCATTGTAAAATTTACCGACTTGTTGAGAACATGCGGGTTGATAGAGATGTTCCTCTAGTAACAGTTGGTAATAGGAAAATAGAATTTCGAGACTGGGTTTTAAGCTTAGGCAACAGATCCGAAGAAGCCCTATCACTAGACGATGACAACGATCCCTCGTGGATAAGAATACCCGAAGAGGTATGCATTAAGCAACCATTACAATAATAAATACTTGCAATTAATAGTCTAAGATATATATGTTGTTTGTGCTTATATACTTCTTGGTTTGAATTTGTAAATAGCTCTACCAAAATTTGTCACGCCTCTAAAGTTGCGTTATGTGCGATGAATCACTCAAAATGGTTCATGATTCATGGTCCTGATTGCATGTATAATTTGTATATAGACATTCAAATTATAAAGTTTGAGCATTAAGCTCACCGTTATGTTATCACCTCCAGCTATAGTTATATTCCACACATGTTGTCTTCTAATTGGTTGTAACTTGATTGTGTCCCGTGCGTGCAGGTACATGTCAAGTATACTGGCGAACCAGTGGATGCAATAATACGTGAAATGTACGGTGAGCTTCATCCAAAATACAAAGATATTGAATATTTGAGGGATCAGGCTATCCTAACACCCTTGAATGAATGTGGGAATTATTAATAAAGAGGTCTTGGCTAAGTTACCTGGCGCATCGAGAATCTATAAAAGTTGTGATATCATTTGCAAAGGCTCTTCGACAAGTGACAGTGCTGAGATATTATACCCACCTGAATACCTCAATTCGTTAAAATTTAGCGGCCTACCAAATCATGATCTAGAATTAAAGGTTTGAGCTCCAATAATGTTGCTCCGGAACCTCAATCCCAAAAAGGGGTTGTGTAATGGTACAAGGCTACTAATTACTCGCTGCTATCCATTTCTACTTGAGGCCCCGATTATAACCGGGAATAAAATTGGAGAATTTACATACATACCAAGAACAAGTATGACACCGGCTGATAAGACACAACCTTTTGTATTAAAGAGAAAATAATTCCCAGTTTCGGTGTGTTATGCTATGGCTATTAATAAAAGCCAAGGAAAAACAGTGAATAACGTAGGCTTGTATCTTCCTAAACTAGTTTTTGGCCATGGCCAATTATATGTTGCTGTGTCTAGAGTCACTTCTCTACAAGGTCTGAAAATTGTCTGTGTAGATGAGGATCAGAGGCTCACAGGTTACACTAAAAATATTGTATACAAGGAAATTTTTAATGATGTACCATGAAAAGCATTGTGTTATGAATCTGTGCACTGCAATAGTTTATTATTAGTTAAAGCTTCAACAAAAATCATTTGAATGTTATTTATTGAAACAATATATTTATGATTAAGTAATTAATGTCCTTACTTTGATATGTCATCAGTTTTGCATATTAGCTTGGCACCTGTTTAATCATTGTATATGTTATTTGTTTTGTTAGTTATTATGCACAAATTACAATGCTCTGAAACTCACACCAATCTCAGTTCTACACAATATTATGATTTACGTTTTTGCAAGCAATTTTGTTTTACACATTGACTATGTAATTAGAGATTTAAAGTGCGTTGGTGGTAATGGAGTGAGTATTCTGAGTCCTAATTAATCAAATATTCTCACATGCTCCATGTCCCTAACCATCGAACATAAATTGGTATTTGTATTTGTGTTTATTTTTTCCCCAGTTCCTTTAGCTACTCTATCCAAATTCTCATAAGCTTTGTATCATGCATCAATAGGGAAAATCATTTAACGTATAAGCAGGTATACCATATTAACACAACATATCCCTATTAGGTACATGCTCGTTGTACGTGTTCAGGATCCCACTAGAACAACAACATTTACTCTTTTTAATAAAGAGGTTGAGCGTCTAATTCATGTCCCTGTGAAAAGGCTCACTGCAGAACTCAATCAGGTTTGGTTCCATCATTCACTAATTCTATAATTTAACCAGGCTCATGCCTATTATAATTCATGTCCTTCACTCATATAAACGCAGGCTAATCCTATAGCTGAGATCTCAGCAGTGGTCAACAATGTGGTTGGGAAGACTTGTGCTTTTGAAGTTAAGATTAGTAGCTACAACACTAACCTTAGATACGAGGAATACACAATTGTCAAGTTGTTTGAAATCAGGCCTACTCAAAATGATGGAGGAGCAGGAAGCAATGAGGCTGGAGTGGGAAACATAGAGACTAATAGAGGAACCAATGGGTCTGACACAACAACCACTGAGCTTGGCGCGGAAATCAACGGGGCAGCGGCAAAGAGGCAGAAGGCTGCTTAAGTTGCAAAAACTATCCCTATGAATTACTATCTTAGTAAATAAAACATGACTATCAACAATCTCTGAAAATATCGTGTAACCAGATTATTGGCTTAAGACACATTGACCCCGTTTGGGGTAGCTTAAATTTAAAATAAGTAGCTTATTTTAATTTTTTTAAAACATATTTTCAATTTTTTTTAGATAAATATTTATTTAAGAATTTTAAAACCAAATATGATTTTCAAAATTGAAAATAAGTTACTTATTTTCAGAAAAAATACATACATACTTACTTTTTCTGGAAATAAGCACTTATTTTCAGAAAATAAGTTAAGCCAAACGGGCACATTGCTATGAAAAAAGTACTTAATTTATTATATCTACATCCCACGATGCACGTATTTATATTCTTTGCTGATACAATAACTTCAAACTTATTATTACTGGAATTGGATATGCAGTTATGAAACACAATTACAATCATGACGACATTCATATGGTTAAACAATATTGTCTCGGCTCAAATGATTTGTAATAGTTGTTGCGCGTGTCAATTCTTGGTTACATATATGATTCTTCATTAGCACTCCTAATAAGTGAACTGAGACTTTGTTGCGAGTATGTGATTAAGTATGACGAACTAAGTGTTAAGGATTCAGTTGATGAAGTCCTCTTTCAGCGGCTCATTATTGTATCCTTTGTCAGAGTCAGTAATTCTATAGAAGTGTTGTTTTGTCTTTACATATGTTATGTATTCGCAAGAATCAAAACTATATAGATGTGTCAACAAAAGCTACTTACAGTGCACATGGACAAAGTTCTTCTCTTTTCTTGGATGGCAAGAGTATATGAAGAATCTGTACGATGAGGTTCGAAATCCGAATGGAATCATTCAAACGGATCTCGCTGAGAATCAACTCTCCTTTCATCATCTTGAGTCGTGGTTCGAAATCATTCCTGATGTAGTTGGGTTCAAGAAGGGCGGAGACTCCATCTCCAGGGAGCTTCCTCCGTTTTAAGACTATCATGGCCTTCCTGCTTTCAAGAATGTACGTAATGTCTGCCTATTTATTATTTCCTTTGATTAATACTGTCAATGCACAATGAATGTGTGACTAAAGTACCGCGGTTCTTTTAATTAATATTGTCAATGCATTGTGAGTGTGTGACTAAGGACCGCAGTTAATTGGACAATATCACTGGGACACATTTTAGTAATACCCCGCTTAATGTTGATTGGATCTATAATTAATACCTTATTTTATCTTAATTTAACAATTGAAAGTTCAAATTACAACCCTGACAAACAAAAAAGTGCAAATTACAATGATTGTAAATGGTTTATACTCTATCCTCGATTCGACTGTATTTGATAGAGAAAGTCCAACAGTTTACCTATTTAATGTTCTAAGTTAAAATATAGGTAATATTATAAAAAATAGCACTCCAACAGTGTCCTACTGCTTACCTAAAATACTAGGATATGCATCCGATTACCTATTATTGTATTAGATAACCACTAATCATTACCTATTTCATTTCTTTGAATTAAATAATCTTCTCCTTCCATTTTTCTTCATCTTTTTTCTCTATCTCTTTTTCTTTTCCCTCTTTTTTAGATTGAAATTTATTATTATTATAATAATAATAGGTAATACATATAGGGATTATTGTTTAAGTTCACATATCCCAATGATTACCTAAATCACTAAAAACTCATTATTTTATATTCTCTCCATCCCACTTCAAGTGGTTGATTTGACTCTTCAACAATAATTTTTTTTAAGTTTGACCAAATATTACATATATTATACAATTAAAAAAATTATAAAATATATATCATTGAAAAGTTTATATAATATTTTTAAAAAAATGTACTTTTCAGATTTTGAAAATTATAAATATATATTTTTAACTTTTGGTCAAAGTTAATTAAATTTGACCGTTGAAAAGTCAAATGAGACCGTTGAAGTGGGATATAGGAAGGAATATTTATAAGTAATCACACTGTTGGACTTCTGTTTGTCTAACAAGTCAGAAACTGATTTAAATTCAGAAATAAGTCAGAAACTAAATTAAAGCCAGAAATAAGTATTATATACTTTTTTCAGTGACTCATTTTTTTTATTTTTCTATTTTGATAAAAATTATCCATATATAATAAATTACTCATAAATAACTTTTATTTTTATTATTATATTTTTAAAAATTCATAAATTAAAATTAACCGAATATACATTCTAAGCCCCCGTCTTATAAAATTAATTCACGATTTTAATTTTAGCCTAAAAGCCCAGAGGTGCAGCACTAGACTTGTAAAAATAGCTTGTGCAAGTTTCAAACACGTTGAGCACCAAAATGATAATGATGCTTCTCCGACATCCTCAATCTCTCTTCTTACCCTCTCCTCGTCGCTTCTTCTTTGCCCCCCTAAAATCTCCTTCTCTCTCCACGCACTCTCTCTTCTCCACCGCCGCAACACTCACCTCATCCCCATCTTCTTCTTCTCTACCCTACGGCCCTTCTCTTCACAAAGGCTCTAAACCCCACTTTATCCAACCCCAACAAAACCCTGATTCTGACCCATTAATCAACGAAGCCAGCTTCACTCGTGAATTCAGCATTGCTGCACTTCGAGTGCCCGCAGACCTCTGCTTTGGTCTCGAAAACCGATTACGAGGCCATTTGTTGAATTGGCCTCGTATTCGGAACATTGCTAGAGTTTGTGGTGATGATATTGATGATGAGACAATGGAATTACTCAACAATTCTCCGGGTAGTTTGGTTTCTTTGGATAGGAGAGTTTACGGGGAATCGGAGGGAGATGGGGAGAGATTGAGTGAGGTTTTGCATAGGGATAAGCTTGTTAGGAGTTTTGATGTTGAGGGGTTTGTGAAGTTTCGGAATGTGGCTAAATTGTCGAGGCCGAAGAAGAGGAGAGGTAAAGGTGTTAGGGGAGAGGAAGAGGGGAGAGCGAAGAGAGGGAGTGTGTATGTGGTGGAGGTTGTTGAGGAGGAGAGTGGATTGGAAGGTGATGAGTTGAGTGGATTGTTGGGAAAGGGTTTTAAGGGATCAAAATGGAAGGGATCGACGAGGTTGTTGTTGTTGGATGAGCATTATTCGGATAAGGAATTGGTTGAAATGCCGGTGGCAATCAAGGTCATTTTACCTTAAACTTTTTCTTTTTTCGATTAGTTATGTTTTTTGGGATTTTTGTGGTTTGCCATTAGCTGTATTTTATTAGGAAATTGAGTTAGCTTTGACGAAAGTAAATATAAAGAACAAATGTGAAAGTAATGGTTATGTAGTATGGGTCAATGCTCGAGAATTTATACAAGATAATGTACTTTTCCACAACTTTCACATGTACAATATAAGAGTTTGATTCTATGTATTGCATTTGATATTCAGGCAGTATTTATTGAAGGTGGCGGCGATGGTATGGCACCACCAATAGAACTTGTCAGATGCAAGCTGACTTTGTTTTATACTTATTGGCACATGAACGAGGTAACTTGTCGCAAACAATATCACACAAGTTTTTATGATAGTTATTTCCATTCCCGCTTCTCTTTATACATGATTTCATTTGTTCTTTTGTTTTGGATTCTGCCCTTATTATGTTCAGCTATTGTCTCATGTCTATTCTTCTCTATAGATAAGAAGTTACAGAGGTTTCCCCCTGCATATGAATAATTTTTGAACTTGCATTTTTAAACTAGTAATCGCTTTCAGACTATGAAATGTTATATTCCCTATTTGCAAAGTTAGCTTTCGGGATTGAAAAGGTTATAGTGCACTCCTGCAGATCTTAGAGGCATTGTTACCAGAAGGGTTGATTGTTCCTTCAGCATTTGAGACAGTTGGGCACATTGCCCATTTGAATTTAAGAGATGAACATCATCCCTATAAGAAGCTCATTGCCAAGGTAGGTACTTGCACAATTTTTAATTTCATTTACAGCCTCATCTGAAATGGGGGAAATTTAGTAAATTTGTTCACGGATTTATTACTGAGCCAGTATATTTCTTTGATCCCTTTCCTCGCCAGGTCGTTTTAGATAAAAACAAGCCAAAGATACAAACAGTTGTCAATAAAACTGATGCCATTCATAATGACTACAGAACTATGCAGCTTGAAGTTCTAGCAGGAAATCATTCCCTTGTGACAACAATGGTTGAGAATGGACTGCGTTTTCAAGTGGACTTGGCAAAAGTGTAACTTTTCCTTGTATTGTTCAGATCATGGATGTGTAGAGCATGAATATACAGCTCTTAGTTTTTTCTTTATCGATTGAATAGGATATGTTAGTTCTTTTCTTGTATGCAGTTATTGGAACTCAAGGCTTGCAACTGAAAGACAAAGGCTCTTGAATTGCTTCACACAGAGCGACATTGTCTGTGAGTTTGTCTTTCAGTATTTGCTCGGTGTTATAACCTTCTATCTAATGTTGATCTTTTGTCAACATTAATGCTGAGATGCTGCTTTTTTGTGTCCCCCTCCCTCTTCAATTTACAGGCGATGTGTTTGCTGGGGTTGGTCCGGTAGCTATAGCTGCAGCAAAGCGAGTTAGACATGTGTATGCTAATGATTTAAACCCCAGTGCAGTTGATTTTCTGCAAAAAAACTGTGTCCTCAACAAACTTGAGAGAAAAATCGAGGTACGAGTGTTGTTATTACCCAACTAATGACTTTTTCAAGTTTACAAAAAATTATCCACCACTCACTTCAGTACCAAGTAGTATTTGGAGTAGCTGGACTAATAGTTGTATCAATAGTTTTAATTATAACATTGTTGCATTTATCT
>QRFB01009857.1:13436-25036 GCA_008931105.1 Oenanthe javanica
GAAGAATCTGTACGATGAGGTTCGAAATCCGAATGGAATCATTCAAACGGATCTCGCTGAGAATCAACTCTCCTTTCATCATCTTGAGTCGTGGTTCGAAATCATTCCTGATGTAGTTGGGTTCAAGAAGGGCGGAGACTCCATCTCCAGGGAGCTTCCTCCGTTTTAAGACTATCATGGCCTTCCTGCTTTCAAGAATGTACGTAATGTCTGCCTATTTATTATTTCCTTTGATTAATACTGTCAATGCACAATGAATGTGTGACTAAAGTACCGCGGTTCTTTTAATTAATATTGTCAATGCATTGTGAGTGTGTGACTAAGGACCGCAGTTAATTGGACAATATCACTGGGACACATTTTAGTAATACCCCGCTTAATGTTGATTGGATCTATAATTAATACCTTATTTTATCTTAATTTAACAATTGAAAGTTCAAATTACAACCCTGACAAACAAAAAAGTGCAAATTACAATGATTGTAAATGGTTTATACTCTATCCTCGATTCGACTGTATTTGATAGAGAAAGTCCAACAGTTTACCTATTTAATGTTCTAAGTTAAAATATAGGTAATATTATAAAAAATAGCACTCCAACAGTGTCCTACTGCTTACCTAAAATACTAGGATATGCATCCGATTACCTATTATTGTATTAGATAACCACTAATCATTACCTATTTCATTTCTTTGAATTAAATAATCTTCTCCTTCCATTTTTCTTCATCTTTTTTCTCTATCTCTTTTTCTTTTCCCTCTTTTTTAGATTGAAATTTATTATTATTATAATAATAATAGGTAATACATATAGGGATTATTGTTTAAGTTCACATATCCCAATGATTACCTAAATCACTAAAAACTCATTATTTTATATTCTCTCCATCCCACTTCAAGTGGTTGATTTGACTCTTCAACAATAATTTTTTTTAAGTTTGACCAAATATTACATATATTATACAATTAAAAAAATTATAAAATATATATCATTGAAAAGTTTATATAATATTTTTAAAAAAATGTACTTTTCAGATTTTGAAAATTATAAATATATATTTTTAACTTTTGGTCAAAGTTAATTAAATTTGACCGTTGAAAAGTCAAATGAGACCGTTGAAGTGGGATATAGGAAGGAATATTTATAAGTAATCACACTGTTGGACTTCTGTTTGTCTAACAAGTCAGAAACTGATTTAAATTCAGAAATAAGTCAGAAACTAAATTAAAGCCAGAAATAAGTATTATATACTTTTTTCAGTGACTCATTTTTTTTATTTTTCTATTTTGATAAAAATTATCCATATATAATAAATTACTCATAAATAACTTTTATTTTTATTATTATATTTTTAAAAATTCATAAATTAAAATTAACCGAATATACATTCTAAGCCCCCGTCTTATAAAATTAATTCACGATTTTAATTTTAGCCTAAAAGCCCAGAGGTGCAGCACTAGACTTGTAAAAATAGCTTGTGCAAGTTTCAAACACGTTGAGCACCAAAATGATAATGATGCTTCTCCGACATCCTCAATCTCTCTTCTTACCCTCTCCTCGTCGCTTCTTCTTTGCCCCCCTAAAATCTCCTTCTCTCTCCACGCACTCTCTCTTCTCCACCGCCGCAACACTCACCTCATCCCCATCTTCTTCTTCTCTACCCTACGGCCCTTCTCTTCACAAAGGCTCTAAACCCCACTTTATCCAACCCCAACAAAACCCTGATTCTGACCCATTAATCAACGAAGCCAGCTTCACTCGTGAATTCAGCATTGCTGCACTTCGAGTGCCCGCAGACCTCTGCTTTGGTCTCGAAAACCGATTACGAGGCCATTTGTTGAATTGGCCTCGTATTCGGAACATTGCTAGAGTTTGTGGTGATGATATTGATGATGAGACAATGGAATTACTCAACAATTCTCCGGGTAGTTTGGTTTCTTTGGATAGGAGAGTTTACGGGGAATCGGAGGGAGATGGGGAGAGATTGAGTGAGGTTTTGCATAGGGATAAGCTTGTTAGGAGTTTTGATGTTGAGGGGTTTGTGAAGTTTCGGAATGTGGCTAAATTGTCGAGGCCGAAGAAGAGGAGAGGTAAAGGTGTTAGGGGAGAGGAAGAGGGGAGAGCGAAGAGAGGGAGTGTGTATGTGGTGGAGGTTGTTGAGGAGGAGAGTGGATTGGAAGGTGATGAGTTGAGTGGATTGTTGGGAGAGGGTTTTAAGGGATCAAAATGGAAGGGATCGACGAGGTTGTTGTTGTTGGATGAGCATTATTCGGATAAGGAATTGGTTGAAATGCCGGTGGCAATCAAGGTCATTTTACCTTAAACTTTTTCTTTTTTCGATTAGTTATGTTTTTTGGGATTTTTGTGGTTTGCCATTAGCTGTATTTTATTAGGAAATTGAGTTAGCTTTGACGAAAGTAAATGTAAAGAACAAATGTGAAAGTAATGGTTATGTAGTATGGGTCAATGCTCGAGAATTTATACAAGATAATGTACTTTTCCACAACTTTCACATGTACAATATAAGAGTTTGATTCTATGTATTGCATTTGATATTCAGGCAGTATTTATTGAAGGTGGCGGCGATGGTATGGCACCACCAATAGAACTTGTCAGATGCAAGCTGACTTTGTTTTATACTTATTGGCACATGAACGAGGTAACTTGTCGCAAACAATATCACACAAGTTTTTATGATAGTTATTTCCATTCCCGCTTCTCTTTATACATGATTTCATTTGTTCTTTTGTTTTGGATTCTGCCCTTATTATGTTCAGCTATTGTCTCATGTCTATTCTTCTCTATAGATAAGAAGTTACAGAGGTTTCCCCCTGCATATGAATAATTTTTGAACTTGCATTTTTAAACTAGTAATCGCTTTCAGACTATGAAATGTTATATTCCCTATTTGCAAAGTTAGCTTTCGGGATTGAAAAGGTTATAGTGCACTCCTGCAGATCTTAGAGGCATTGTTACCAGAAGGGTTGATTGTTCCTTCAGCATTTGAGACAGTTGGGCACATTGCCCATTTGAATTTAAGAGATGAACATCATCCCTATAAGAAGCTCATTGCCAAGGTAGGTACTTGCACAATTTTTAATTTCATTTACAGCCTCATCTGAAATGGGGGAAATTTAGTAAATTTGTTCACGGATTTATTACTGAGCCAGTATATTTCTTTGATCCCTTTCCTCGCCAGGTCGTTTTAGATAAAAACAAGCCAAAGATACAAACAGTTGTCAATAAAACTGATGCCATTCATAATGACTACAGAACTATGCAGCTTGAAGTTCTAGCAGGAAATCATTCCCTTGTGACAACAATGGTTGAGAATGGACTGCGTTTTCAAGTGGACTTGGCAAAAGTGTAACTTTTCCTTGTATTGTTCAGATCATGGATGTGTAGAGCATGAATATACAGCTCTTAGTTTTTTCTTTATCGATTGAATAGGATATGTTAGTTCTTTTCTTGTATGCAGTTATTGGAACTCAAGGCTTGCAACTGAAAGACAAAGGCTCTTGAATTGCTTCACACAGAGCGACATTGTCTGTGAGTTTGTCTTTCAGTATTTGCTCGGTGTTATAACCTTCTATCTAATGTTGATCTTTTGTCAACATTAATGCTGAGATGCTGCTTTTTTGTGTCCCCCTCCCTCTTCAATTTACAGGCGATGTGTTTGCTGGGGTTGGTCCGGTAGCTATAGCTGCAGCAAAGCGAGTTAGACATGTGTATGCTAATGATTTAAACCCCAGTGCAGTTGATTTTCTGCAAAAAAATTGTGTCCTCAACAAACTTGAGAGAAAAATCGAGGTACGAGTGTTGTTATTACCCAACTAATGACTTTTTCAAGTTTACAAAAAATTATCCACCACTCACTTCAGTACCAAGTAGTATTTGGAGTAGCTGGACTAATAGTTGTATCAATAGTTTTAATTATAACATTGTTGCATTTATCTCGCACTCTATATTTTGGGATAATTACTTGATATCGCTATGGTTCCAACTTTCAACTATTTCCTTAAATGTATAATCTTTCTTTCATAGTTTTAAGGTTTTTGTTAGAGGATTGTGTGTACATGTATTATTATGAAGCTCTGAGTAGTTCATTGCAATTTTAAATATCTAATTTGATTTTATAGNGGCATGTATTATTATGAAGCTCTGAGTAGTTCATTGCAATTTTAAATATCTAATTTGATTTTATAGGTTTATAACATGGATGGACGGAGGTTCATTGATTCTATTTTTGCAAGTTCACAAGCAAAGTGCATCACACAAGTGGTCATGAATTTACCAAATGATGCTGCAGAATATCTTGGTAACAAATTTTCCATTACACACTGACGGATACACACAAAATACATATATTTAAGTGCTCTACCCATTTAATTCCATTTTTTAAAGTGGCTTTCCACACTAAATAACCTTTTGAATAGCCTAATAGATCTTGCATTTGGTATGTACTTGTATTCAACTAATAAGCTTGCTCTGTTGGAACACATGTAGCGATATATATATTTTTCTGCAGCATAGCAAGTGTGAGTTCCCCTCATTATGGCTACAATGTATTTTGATGGTTGCAGATGCATTCAGAGGAGTATTTGGTAGCTATAACACTGCTAAAACATTCACATTGCCAAAGATTCATGTTTATGGATTCTCTAAAGCTCAAGACCCAGAATTTGAGTTTCAAGAGGTAATCTTTTGAGATTTTCTTCAGGAATGACGCAACTTATTATTGCATACAGATTTAGAATATTTCCTTCTTGTAGATTATCAGTATAAATTTGCTAGTATGGCTAAATGAGGAAGAAGATTCCCTATCATAGATTAACTCTGACATGGTATCATTTTTGATTTTTTTTGCATTTTTCTTCATTCAGCGGATAAGAATTGCATTGTCAGAGGTAGCATTTGAGATACAGATGCACAGGGTTCGCCTTGTAGCACCAGG
Source organism: Oenanthe javanica (assembly GCA_008931105.1). Taxonomy (NCBI): domain Eukaryota; kingdom Viridiplantae; phylum Streptophyta; class Magnoliopsida; order Apiales; family Apiaceae; genus Oenanthe; species Oenanthe javanica. The sequence continues at coordinate 18,392 of QRFB01009857.1, forward strand.
AAAGTGGATGATGTGTGCATCATTTAAACTCCCCGAGAGAGTGGCATTTACAAAGTGAGCTTTCAGTTTGTAGGCTATAGCAAGTTATGCTTTGGGTCAGCTGCTCAAGTTTGTATATAACAATACTAGTCATACATGATAAGTTTTTATTTATTTAGATTTTTTTTGTTAATAACTATTACTACCTTGAGCAGAAAAATTTCATGGTCGATAAAAGTAAAAAATTGTGTCTGTTCTTTGTATACACAGTTGACTCTAGTTGTTTTTTGTGAACGGTATTTTGGTATATAAAAAAATAACTGTATAGTTGGAGGATATTACAGGAGCTGTAAGTTTTTGTTACAAAATTTTAGCCTTGATAATTGAAATGTATATTTCAGTTCAATAGTCTTTAGATGCTCTCTTGAATCTTCATTGGTTGGCTCGTTCAGGAGAATATTCTTGTTTTTAAATCTCCTATTTTACAACCAATCTATGTATTAAATCCAAATTGGCCTTTTACATCCAAATTATATAATATAAATAATTAAATTATTATTATGACTGTAGAATTTAATTTTAAAATCTATCCTTTTTATAACTCAGTAAATGTAATTTACAAATCAGTATTATTATTGAACCCATACTATTTTTATACAATCCGAACTACTATAAAATGAACAGTTAGAATACTCTACAGTTAGAATATTGCAAGGCACGCAGGCCATCAAGTTGGATAATTCATCCACTTTGTTTCAATCATTCCTTCCACCCAAGACGTTATGACTTGCTATATACAGTGATCTGCGGCTGTAAAAATGAACAAGTTAATTATCGCGGTCCAACTGTCGTGATACTGAAGTCGCTTGATGAAGATAACACATATGTGTTTTGTGAACAATCTCTTCCATGGTGTTTTCTCTCCATGAAAAATCCAGGTTTCCGGGGTTCGGGCAGTGCAATTTTACTATTCAACATCAGAACCACAGATGACATGTCTGGTCGGTCTTCTGGATATTCTTGAACGCAAAGTAATCCAATTTGAATGACTCGAAACACTTCACATTGACTACTTGGCTCCAAGATTGCCCCGTCAATCAATTCCCCAAGCTGCTCTCCATTAAAACATCTCCATGCCTAAATGTTGCAGTTTCAGAGCTTAAAATTAGTTATGCTTCTAAAGTTCCAATATACATTCAAATATGTCTGTTAATAAATTGTTAGAGTAATTGCATAAGCACTTACATGTCCCAGAAGGTTGAGATTGTGATCTGGATGTTCGAAACATCTGTTCTTTTTCCCGCTTACTATTTCTAGTACTAAGACACCGAAGCTATAAACATCAGATTTCGTTGAGAACACACCATCAATCACATACTCTGGGGGCATGTAACCACTGTTAAATATAGAAAGAGCATGTTACTTGTTGTGTGAAGAAGCAAAAAGAAAACTTTGCAAAGTTTGTAGAAATCGTACTATGTTCCAACAACCCTTGTTGTATTTGCTTCAGTTTGGCTTCCTCCAAAGCTTCTTGCCATGCCAAAGTCCGAAATTTTTGGATTCATCTCATCATCAAGTAAAACATTGCTGGCTTTAAGATCTCTGTGAATGATTCTCAATTTGGAGTCTTGATGAAGATACAGAAGTCCCCTAGCAACTCCATTTATTATATTGTAGCGTTTTGGCCAATCCGCCAGCCTGCTTATTTCTTTATCTATTCATTTTTGTTAGTATCAGACTACTGTATTAGTTGAAATTGCTCTACTATTGAATGATGTAAAATATAGCTCTTTTTTTTTCTGGAAAAATATCAAGATAGCACTAATATAACATCTTGCAAAGTATTACTGTTAAGAAAAAGACTGACATCTAGAAGAGTAAAATACCGAAAATATAGGAATCGAGGCTTTTGTTAGGCATGTACTCATATATCAAAATCCTTTCCTCTTCCTCGATGCAGTAACCAAGAAGTGAGACAAGATTCCGATGTTGAAGTTTAGCGATCAATGAAACTTCATTTTTGAATTCATCTATACCTTGTCTTGAATTTGCTGACAGCCTTTTCACAGCTATTTGTTGTCCGTCCTCTAGCAATCCCTGCAAATCTATCACTTTGATTATTTAACGTACAACTTTCTTATCAGGACATTGTTTTTATTTTTTCACCGCCTTTATAATGCTCTTATATTTGTATTCGCAAAGGTATGCATCTTATGTTTAGACATGCTGAACTCATTTCACTACCTCTGCAACAAGTTAGAGCTGAAAACTCATTTATGTTCATGTTGGTCGCAATCAAACCTAATAAACATCAAATACTTTATTTTTAATTTCACACTACATCAAAAAAATAATTGCTTCAACTCAGATTGAGTGTCAGTCTATCAGACACAGTAATGATCCAAGATTCCAGCCCTGTATTTTTACACTTGGTAATATGTAAATCCTGCCCTTATCTAGGATACGAGTACTAGAGCACATATGAATCAATTGCATATACATTCAGTAAGATATAGTAGCCAAACATTAAACATAATGTTCTAATTGACCTTGTTTCTTAAACCTATTATATTGCAATTTTATTAGCAACATAGTCTACTAATTTCTTCATAATATATATTTTTTATGTGTTTTGGAATTCTAAGTTCATCTCATATGTGGTCTTTCATCAAATTTTCTAATTATCAATCAAGGTTTTTGCAGCCGAAGTCTTGCAACAAGGTTTTTGTGGCCAAAACCAAGTCAGGGTAGCAGAGGCCACTTCTATCCCACTAGTACTATAAGCTTCAATGATGAACAAGTTCTGACCGAATTAGCAAGAAGACACTGTACTATGCCGAGTAAAATTTTAAACAGAAACTTTTCATGAATATATCTCTTTTTTTTTGTTGTGCCACAGTGTGTCCTAGTGACTAACCCTGTTATTGTGCAATTGCTACTGACCTTGTAAACAGGTCCAAAGCCGCCCTCTCCAACCTTGTTACTGTGGCAGAAGTTACTAGTTGCTTTAACAATGCTTTTGAATTCAAAAAATGGCAACTCCAGATCTTGCCCTTCATTTGAGTTTAACCTTCCTGCGCAAGGAGAAGCAACTTAGAAGCAAATGGTTCCACAAGTTTTATAATATTCCTGACAATTTATTCCAACTCCTAAAATCCCGATNGCAACTTAGCAAATGGTTCCACAAGTTTTATAATATTCCTGACAATTTATTCCAACTCCTAAAATCCCGATATCAAGCACTTGCCTTCTCCGTTCAAGCTCTTGCCTTCTCTATTAAACTTTTTCTTCTTAAACAAATACAGGACGATCAAGGCCGATACTGCTGCTAATACTGCAGGAATTGATATGAATAGTGTTCGCTTCATTCTGGAACCCTTTTTCTTATCTACAGAAAAACAACACTTAAAGAGCAGGTCTAATAGTGTCCTAGTTGATTACCTATAAATATTATAAAATAATGAGTCCGTTTAGGTAATCTATTTTGTATGTCAACTTCAACAATCTTCTATATATTCATTATCTATTAATAATAATAAATTTGAATCTAACTACTCTTGAAAAAGAGGGAAGAGAAAGAAAGAAAAAAGATGTGGGAAAAAGGAATTCATAAAAATGAAATAGGGGATGACCAGAGAATCCCTAAAAATTAGAAATGGTTAGTGAATTTGAGGATGTCCTAATGATTTAGGGATAACTAGGATAATGTTGTAGTACTATTTTGTGCCACATTCCCTATATTTGAGCTTAGGAGCTCATTTAGGGAAACTATTCGACTTGCTCTAATAGCGCTTTTGAACATGTACTTGAATGTAGTGCATAGTTATAAAATCTGTAACTGTGTGAAATAAGTGTTACCCAGTTCAGAGGCTGACATTCTCACATAAATATCTTGCCCATCTTCTGTATATCCCTTGATATCCATCAACTCCTCAAACCATAACAAGCATCCACTTCCACCTCTTTCGACATTTATATTTGAATAAGCTGTACAAGTGCAATTCTTTAAGCACATACTTCTGCATTCCTCGAGATTCATGCTTAAATTGTACCAGGACTGTTGTGTATTAGGTAATTTAACTCCTGAATACTTTTTAAAACCGTCTCCATTTCGACAATCCAATGGAGTTATACGAACACACCCGTTTGTCCAATCAGCTGCTTCCCATTTTTCTGGTAACTTTGGTTTAAACCCTATCAAACATGAGCATCTTGGAGAGCTGCTAATGTCACAGGTACCATATGGACCACAAACTCCATATTGATCACAGTCACTTGCTAGCAAAGTCAAATAAGTCGCCCATTCTTGACTCTGACCATTCCATATTAGACGCTGTAAATTGCCATTCATAGTCAATATAAACCTTGTTCTGGTACTTGCATTGAAAATGCGTGCTGCATAATAGATCTCCTCCTGCTCAAGGAAAAATTCATTCGAGTAAATTGTGTTTGATTTTGGTATCGGACTACCACTAAACCGATTACCAACCCATGGTCCACTCCTAGCATGTAGTTCTGAACCTTTCCACAGCATAAGCTGCGGATAACCATGAGTATTCATCCGGTGTACAAAACTTCCTGGAGACGGATCATCAACACTTTTCCACGACGAGAGATACCATTCTAGACCAGTCACCAAATTCTTTCCCAGTTTCATGCCGGGCAACATTGTATCTCCCATATAATCAAAACTCTGCCATACAAAACCGTCAGAGCCACCATCACTCTCCTCCCTGAAAACAAGATTTCCGGTATCCAACAGCTGAGCCACTGGATTGTTCACGAATCTTGAAGAATTCGATGACCATATTATCGTATCTGTAGCAGCACTAGAAAACAGTGAAATGGCCTTGTTATCAATCCTTAGTATCCCAGAAGTGTTGTTCAGTGGTGCATCTCTATTAGCCACCCAGACAATTGTCCCATATGATACTTTCTTGAACCATATACCAACATACCGATTTGTGCTACTTCTGGGGCTGAAAAAACCTAGTTCGAATTCGCCGTTTGCTGATACAATATTTTCACCATCCATAATTGTCTGATTTACATTCAACACATCTACAGCAGCAGAGACGGAGAATAACAAAATAGCAGAAAATATAATCAGGGTGGCGCGTTCCATACTTTTGCTCTAGTTTTCTCACATCAAGAATTCAAACTTCTACTCTCAAGTACTGAAACAATTTTTTTCCAAATAAGCATCTGGAAGGGGCGTTGAACCCAAAGTCATAATATAATCACCCAAATAATTCTTAGAACAATTTTAGAAAGTACCTAAGTAGTTACCCAATTTTGACTCGTTTACACCACTAAAGTGTTAAAATATATCAACCGTCAAGTTAAAAATTTGACAATCAATATTAGGATCGTGGATTAACCGTTAATATGCTGATTAGATTAGACATGCTATGTGTAAAAAAGAAAAAATATAAAAAATAATTAAATAACACATCATTGATTAAATAAATAGAAAAAATAAAAAGTAAATATGTTGTTATGGTAAAACACATGCATTAGAAATTGGGATTTCTCGACGTCATGATGTCCACAAACTAACATTCACACCAAAATTGCAAACCATATCAATACACTCCCATTTAATTGACGAAGTTTACGATATAACAGATTTATGACATTTTTATTATAGACATATATGGTGATATATACAGGAATAATTAATGAAGTATATACAACTAGGCGTTATATGCCACCTGAGTAGACACTTGGCACGTTATTGCATTTTTAACGTTAATCGTCAATTTTTTTTATAAAAACTTTAACGTAATGATATATCTTAACAGTTTAGTGATTTAAATGAGTCGTCGTAGAGATAGGGTAGCTAGTTGATATTTTTTTGTGAGATGGGTGGATAGTTTGATATAAAATCTAAAAGTAAATATGTGAAAGAATGGTGATAGCTTAAAATGGACAATATTTTGGAAATGGGCAATCCTACATATCAAAAAAATAATTTTAATTTTTTTTTCTAAATAATGTAATATGATTTATTTTGATTTGTGAACATATATGTATACACGCAGAATCTCATATTATTATTAATATTAGGAAAATTATTAATTATACACCTGAAAACAAGCATTTGGACAGTTTTTTAGACAATTTTTAGGATACCTAACATTTCTCATTAGAAATATGAAGTTAAGAGGTGTCGGAAGTATTTCCAATTGGTCCCCAGTACAATCGGGTTATGCTAGTTAATAGGGGCACGGTAAAATAAATAAATTTTTAGAGCATCTTCAATAGAGGTTGCTAACAAAATTGTCAAACCATGACAAATCATCAAATATATTATTTTTTTATTTTTCTCTCACATTCATGTCACTCTTGGCAACATTTATTAAAATTTTGTTCCAATAGTTAAGCAACTTTAAAAATTGTCCATGTGTTCCCTCTATATTAATTATATATATAGTTCAATATAAAAGTAGGCAGAGTAATGTATACATTAGATGTTTTGGATGACATTTTGCTAGTTTAAGAAGTTGTCAAGGGGTTCCTAACTTTTGACAACCTTTCAACTCTAATAGGTAGACAATCAAAAGTGTCATGTCACATAAACTTGGCAACCCCCATTGGAGATGCTCTAAGGGACACTATATATGTATATATATATATATATATATATATATATATATATATATA
>QRFB01009858.1:1886-30357 GCA_008931105.1 Oenanthe javanica
TGCCTTTCTTTACTTTCTCCTGATTCTAATTCCTCTACCCTGGCCTCGAGAAGTCTATTCTTAAGGGATAGTTTAGCATTTTCCTCATTAACATCGATTAGATTTAGTTGGAGATTGTACATGTCTTTAGTCATGGCAGCTAATTCATTTTGATACTCAGAAATAGACATTTCATTTACGGTTAGAATTGGTACCTCTGATTGTTCTGAAGATTTTGCCATTAAAGCGAAGTTGCATAGCTCCTGATCTTCATCTTCATCAGACTCGTCCCAACCCTTCCCTTCAGTCACAACATACGCCCGGCTTCCCTTCTGTTGCTTGCTAACCAAGGCATCATATTTCTTTTTCAGATCAGCATAGGATTCCTTGGGATGAACGTACTTGGGCTTCTTGCACTCTGTTGCGAAGTGCCCCAATTCATTGCAGTTGTAGCATCTGAACTTGTTCTTGTCTACCAGGTTAGGTCTGTAGCCACTACCAGATGTGCTACCTCGACCACTGTAACTTCCCCGACCACTTACACTACTGCCTCTGCTGCTACTGCTGCCTCTTCGGCTGAAAGAACTACCAAATCGTCCTTTACCACTTCTTTGCTTCCTGAAGCTGATATGAGCAAATTCATGAGCAATACAAGCATATGTCTTGTCTTCTAATTTGTCCAGCTCTTCAAGGGTATAATATTCATCCTCACTTTCTTCGGATGGATCTTCAATGTCTAATACCACCCTTTCAGGATTAGCAGTTTTCAATGAGACAGCTGCAAGTGCCTTTACAGCAGACTCTTCAGCTACAAGTCCAGACTCACTTACCGCTTTGTTTTCTCCACTATTGTAGGATCTTCTTCTGTCATTTTGTTCCTGCTCCAGCTCGTAGGTCTTCAAAACACCATACAGCTTTTCGAGAGAAGTATTTTTCAAGTCTCTTGACTCTCGAATGGCAGTGATCCTGTGTTCCAGATGTTTAGGCAAATTCAAGAGAAACTTGATATTTGAATCTGCTAGTGGATAGACTTTATCTCTTATACTCAGCTCGATAAGCAATTTACTGTAACGTTTGTAAACATCCGCTACGCTTTCTCCTCGTTCGCATCTGAACGATTCATATTCAGATATCAGAATGCGTTTGTGATTATCTCTAACTTCCTCGGTCCCCTCCATCACCACAGCCAGTTTATCCCACATGGCTTTAGCTGTTTTTAATCCCTTTATTTGAACATAGTACTCTGAGTTTAGGGATTCAATTATGACGTTGCGTAACGACGCATCCATACCAACCAATTCTTTATCTGCGTCTGAAAACTCCATTTCCTCTTTAGGAACAGACCGGGATGGTATTAGTATCCCTCCTTCCATTCGCTCTGGCTCAATTCTCATGGGTATGTATGGACCGTTTTCCAATATTCTCAAGTATACCTTGTTTATTGATTCAAGGTAAGCTCTCATCCTTCCGGTCCATTCGTCATAATGTTGTGCATCAAACGGAGGTATCTTAAATCTGTGTGCGGCGGCCATTTTAATAAAATTTAAAATTAAGATAATACACTTTTCAAATTACAATAAATTGTATTTACTTGAAAAATTAATTATCTCACTTTAAATATTCAACACTTAATATCCAACGGATTTTGCACTTAAGATTCAAGCAAGTTAGTTTTAATCACAGGAACAGTAGCAGGGTCCACCACTTTCTCAAGTCCAAACAAAAAGTTGTCCACTTCCTAGTTGACAGAAGTTCGAAAATGTCCTTTTTGTTTAGTCAATCAGTTGATTCCAGTTTTGACCACAAGAAAATCCACAAAGCTCTAAAGTACAATATTTTGGAATTTTGTACAAATATTCCTTACACCATTACTTAGAACTTTTTAGATCTATGACTTTTCCAGGAAGAAACAAATAAAAACTTTCGGCACAAACTTCAAGAAAAATTAGATCTGGGATTTTCAAGAACCAACTCAAACAACACAGTAGGATCTCTGTTAGATGTGTTTAACAGGAGCTCTGATACCAATTGTTAGGTCCAAAGTGTTGTAGGGGGGGGGTGAATACAACTGTTTAAAATTAATGAGAGAATAAACAATATGCAGGTAATAAATGATGACACAGAATTTCAAGAATATATCATTATATTCATTGATGGATTTGCTACAACATTCATAAAAGCATCATGATCAGTTGAACAATAAATACAGCAATTAAAGCTAGATTCAACTGATCCTCTCTCTCTCACTTTTTGTTTTACAGTAAATGCTCTCTCTTAAAAATTATCGTTTAAAATACAGAGATACAAGTTACTTCTAAAAATAAAAACAAAGTGCTGCTTTTATAATGTCGTGTAGTCTTGATCTTGTCCTTTTTGTGTACGTGGCCCAATCAGGCCTCGACAACAAAAAGTACTTTCCCAACCACTCTGGATCAACCGTTCACAATAAGCCACTTGTCCCTTGAACATTAAATGCTACATATCGACCCGCATCTCGATCTAGGCCTGGACCCATCTCGATCTCGATCTTGGTTGACAATCTCGATCTCGATCTCGATCTGTGACAATCTCGATCTCGATCTGTGAAAATCTCGATCTCGATCTGTGACAATCTCGATCTCGATCTGTGAAAATCTCGATCTCGATCTATGAGAATCTCGATCTCGATCTTTGAGAATCTCGATCTCGATCTCGATCTGCCGTGGATAGAGATTTGCCTTTGCAATGTTTTACTTCAATTATAAATCTCGACCCGCATCTCGATCTGCTGTGGATCGACATTTGCCTTAGCAAATATGCACTCATCCAATGTTGACCTTCTTTAGTGACTAATTGAGGATTAACCTTTATGAGCAAGTTTCCCTAGCTTCTTCAATTTCTTTTCCTCACTCAATTCAAATGAGATCTTCTATTACTGACATGAACTTGCCTCCAATGTCCTGACACTTGATGCAATGGTCTGGTTCATAAGTGACTAGTCTTGTAGGGGTTCTTGCTTCTGAATGTCAGTTCTCATTTGTTGATTAACCTTTACATTATCCAGTTGTTGAGATACATTACATGAAATCACTTTGGTCTTCTTGATACTTCTTTGACATTAATTTGATTCTCCATTAGATAAGTTAGGGCATGAGCAATACTGAGATTGAACTTCTTCTCACTTAGGCATTCTGGATTAATCAAATTAGTTACTTGTAGTTACCAAGTATCATTACCATTTCTTCAGTTGATTGATTCCATGTGTTTCTTCAGTTTCTCTTGTTTTGCTGTTGTTTTATCTTTTACCTGGTTGAGTTACATAGTAATTAAGTGTTACAAGTTAGTACACCTATGCCTTTCAAAAGTTGACAGTAAACTTTTAGTAAAGCTGACAGTCTGTTTCAAGCAACAAGGTGGATAGTGAAAGCACAAGGATTGATATTGACATATCTATCTACTCTGTCAAGTCTACTACTGCAATTTGGGAGAAGAAAATAAAAAAGATAAGTCATACTTAAGGAGTCAAAGGTTTCTACAAATCATAGGAGCACTTTATCTACAAAAGGAATGAAGCCAAAAATAGGATAGAAAAGTCATCTTTCTATTTTAAGCTTTATCCTACAACAAGAGAAAAATACATTTGTAAGTGAGATGTGTTTTGTAGTGTATATATATATATACACATTTGACGTGTACTTTTCTTTAAGGAGCTTAGAACAAATATTGTCATTTCTCTCAAGCTTTGTAACAATAGCAAATCTCATCAGTATTGTAATTTAAAGCTGAAATAGCGTTCCAGAAGAGTTGTAGCAAATAAAATTAATATTGGTAATTTTGATTTAAAATACTCTAATTCTTTATAGCTTTTGTTGGTTGCATTTCTGTCTTACTATAACCTAAACTTGCATTTGTTGTTAATGTAAGTTTGTGTTCACTCAAACTATTTCTAAAAAATTGTAGTATTGCATTCAACCCCCTTCTGCAACACTAATTTGAAGTAACAATATTTTTTATAACAATGCATGTAGCCTGCACATAACACAAGTTTATATATTAAAAAACACATCGTTTATGATAATTTAATAATATATTATTATAATTGAATTTGAGATTTTTTGTAATCTATTTGGAAAGTGGAAAAAAGTAGATATAAATTTATATTTTAAAATTGTACGATTGAGAAGTTGTTGGGGTGGGATATTGATAAATATTAAAGGTTGTGATTGTTAGAATTTTTAGTTATTCTTTAAGGATTTTTAACCTCCAACTCCTAAATATGTACCTATGTACTAATGTAATTCTATTTATAAGGATCAAATCCATGTAGTTTTTGGAGAATAAAAAATTAAGTAAAAATAAATTTGTTACCCTAATACAAAATTCAATTGGAAGAGATCAACACGACGAGTCTTAATCACAAAGGTTGAAAACCCAACTAGGGTTCAAGGATTTCATGGATTCAATTTTGACTAGGATATGTTGATGTCATATCTTTCCACTACAACTATTTCTCCAAATTTTTTAATTAAATGCAAAATCATGACTCACCCGCCAAATGTAGGACATGTCCTAAACTCACAAGTGCGGACAACTCACATGAATACGAAAAAATAATCTCTCAAACTAAAGGCAAATAATATCACATAACTCTCCATTGATGATAACACACTAGAATACAAAGTAAGGGACTTTACAAATCGAGAAAAACTCTTGGAGGCCTTCAAATATATTATTTACGGACTTACTTTTCCTCAGACGCGCTTAATAAATAATTCTTCAAATAAATATAGTAGTCTTCTATATATAAAATTTGACAACAATTTCATTAAATATAGTATATCAATTGCATGCGCGCCCTAATAAGTCATGACACTCCTATACCCGGTCAGGAGAACTCTCATATTCCAAGAACTTCTCTTTGAAATTCCAATCGCATATAGTAGATTCTAATTGTTATCGAGTATTGTGTAGAGTATCGTTCGCAGAGAAGGACTATTATAAATATCAATTTCAAGTCTTTTATTCCTTATAATTAGAAGTGTGGAAAATAAGTTGGGGATGTGTAATTATCAACTAAATTAATCTAATAAACAAATAAATAATTATATAATAAATATGAGAGAAGATAATATAAGAATAAGGGTTCTTCAATTGGCTATCATGAATGTCTAATTCGTGTCTCTTATTTTGCTAAAAACAATCATTCTAATGATTATAAATTCATCTCCCAAGGTAAATTATAATGCCTATAATTATATCATGAACGCCACTTCCATGATCAAACAAAGTACATCCATAGACTATTAAGCACTAAGAATTATAAATCTCACAATTCGCATATCAATCTTCCGATCTAATACTTAAATTATGTTTATCGTATTATGTACTAAAATTAAAACTCCTCTCCTAATTTATTATAATCCCTAAAAATTCAATTAAAATTTAGCTACTCTTTTATTTGTATAAAACTCTCAATGACATATAAGCAAACCAAAAGAAATCATAATATAATTAAACAAACATAATAAACCAACGAATACTTTCTTATTCCTGAGATGTGGGCGCAGCTTATCCCTGCATGCTTTCTTATATCCTAATAAGTATCTCTCTTTATTAGATTAAATCTTCGCATTGATATTTGAGACATCCTAAGATGATAATAGAAACACTTAGGACGCGCGTACTGAAGTAGCACACTATTTTTTAACCAGGTACGCCTCATATCACAATACTTTCAAGTTCTTTTTTATGTTCTCCCTCTTATACGACACATGTTGAACTTCGCTGAGAAGGAAAGAGGATAAAGGTGAATGTACCCTTAGTGTTGTTGAGTATTTTGTAGATATCTTTCGCAGGGAATGAATGTTATCAATGTCAATTTCAAGTCTTTTATCCTCTACAATTTAGAAGTGTGGTGAAGATTTTTGTGGGTGTGTAATTATCAATTAATTTAATCTAATAAACAATTAAAATAACTATATAATAAATATGAGAGAAGACAATTCATGAATAAGGGTTCTTCAATTGGCCATCATGAATGTCTAACATATGTCTCTTGTTTTGTTAAAAATAATATTTCTAATGATTATAAGGTCATCACCCAAGATAAATTATAATACCTACAATTATTCCTTGAACGCCACTCCCATGGTCAAACAAAGTACATCCATAGATTATTAAGCACCAAGAAGTATAAGTCTCATAATTTGCATATCAATCTCCCGATATAATACTTAAATCATGTCTATCATACCATGTACTAGAATTATAACTCTTTTCCTAATTTGTTATAATTCCTATAAATTCAATTAAAAGTTTGCGAGTCTTCTAATTGTATAAAGCTCTCAACGATAGATTAACAAATTAAGAGAAATCATAATATAATGAAAAAACATAATAAAACAACAAATACTATCATGATAGATAAAAGCATATATAAATTAATAACACAAATCAAGAGCATAAGAGTTTAAGTACAAATAATACAACTTGAAAAACTCATTTGATGATCGGATGAATCCCTTCACTCATTCCTTCAATCTCCCTCTCAAAGTGTTTCTATCCTTTTTCTCTCAGAAGTACAACTAACTAATAATATAATATGAGTATATCTCTAAAATTATATACAACCCTAATATATAATAGTTTTAATACTTTACAAGGAAACACAAGCAATTTCCTATAATGAGTTAGATTCTAATGTTAAAATTCATAGTCTGCCATTCAGGAATTTTTCTAGGCTGCTCCAGTTGAGAATAGAGTATTGAATGACTTTTGAATTACAGATAATTCTGTTATCTTCACGTGAGCTATAAATACTTCTAATTATGATGTCTACAACTAAAAATATGGCCCAAACAGTGATTGATATGTGAGCTGCCCATTAAATCCGAATTTACTTCTAATTTATCTCCAAATTAGACTCTTTATGCTCCGATTCTTCCAACTTTAGGATTTTTTTATTTCCTGTCATAAAACATTAAACTCTAATTAATAAATATCCAATTATGTACTAAATACTAGAAATATGATAATAAAATCGTATAAAATATATATAAATATATACTCTATCAAATAACATATTCATTAGGGAAAACTCTACATCAAAACTTCAATCCTGAAGGGTGTGACAACCTGAATATTTTTCAAAAGTTATTTTTATTATTTAAATATTTTATTAGTTTTCTCAAAAGAGGAGTATATTTAATTCTAGTTGGATGCATTTCCATTAATATTTTCTTTTATTATTATTTTAAAAATTATTTTCAGTTTAGTGAGACTGAGTTCAGTTTAAAATTTTTTATTATTTAATTGATCGGATCAGTATCTTGAGTCGGTATTTTATTCGGGTAAAAAAATTATTTGAGTTAATTATTTGAATATTCATAATTTACTATTTTTATATTTTTGAATATTCAAAATATTTTAGAAAGTTATTATTTTTAATTAGTTTTAAAAATAATAAAATTTATATATTTCCCTAAAAACATTTTTGTACATTTTTGGGATTATTTAAAATTATTTAAAAATTAAACGTGATATTGAAATAATTTTGGAAAATATATTTTTACAATTTATTAAACTTTTTTTTAAAAAAATTATCCTAAAACTGTCCCAATTTCCCCTCCAACCCAGCTTCTCTCCGCGAACAGCCGCCCATCCCTCGTCTCTCAAATTTCCGCGCACCCCTTGTTAGGTGCAATTTCTCTCTCTGTCTTTATCGCTGCTCTGCTTCTGGCTACTCTGATTATTATGGTACACATAGTTACATATTTAAAAGCTTTCAAAATTTATTATTTACAAACCATGCATTCAATATTCGATATCTATTAACATAAATGACCAGCGCTTTAAGGCTTACGAATAAATATAATTTTGGATGAGTTTTGATAAGATTATTTTCTGGACAGGTATTCCTTTTTAATTTATTTAGGAGTATAGAAAGAGATTTTGATGATGACGATCAAGCTAGGAGGCAGTACAACATGTGCATGGGTATCAATCTCGGATTTTTCTGAACATTTTTTTCGGGCACCATAAAAGACTCGTGAGAGGTTTTTAATAATCTGATTTGGCACTTGTAAGTATTACGGCATGTTAGTTTATATATATTAATTTCATAATTTTTAGAGATTGTTTTTATACTCCAGAAAGGTCCCATGTTAGTTGAATTTTTTGGTTTTGATGGTCGTGTTCTCCATTTTCGACAATTTTATGTGTATAAGTATAACTTATTTTATGGGTTAAATTTGTTTACTTTATTTGTTTGTGATTGATTTTGAGGGGCTGTGATCCCGAGAAAAGTTCATTTTACAAAAACTATATTTCAAAAATATTTCTTATAATAAAATATTTATTTCAGATTTCAATTATTGTTTGATTAAAAATATTAAGTAGTTAATTATTTTGAAAAATAATTTATTTAAAAATGATTAATAATTAATTAATTTGAATAATCAATTGATTTAATTATTAATTGGTTTATTCTTATTAATTAAATATTAATCGATCTGTTTATCCGTTTTAAACGAAACAAATATTTATATGATCAGAAAAATAATCCAGAGGTTATAAAAATAGTTTTAATTTCCAAATCTCTTTATGCATCCAGATTAAATATTTTATGACTTTTTAGTGATCCGACTCGATCCTAAAAATATTTTTAAAATGTTTAATGTCATGTTTAATTTTTTAATTTGATAACATCATCGAGGGTAGACGCTATAAGTCTAAAGTATGAATTAGAATTGTTAGTTTTTATTACTTTTTTATTCAAGGATTAATTGTTTTGTCTCTAGGATTAATTGTTTATTTATATTTGAATCTTGAATATTAATTGTTTATTTATATTTGTGTCTCGAGGATTAATTGTTATTTTATATTCGAGTTTCGATGGTTAATTGGTTGTTTCAAGGATTAACTATTGTAATTATATTCTTTATTGATGATTAGAATAAAGTTTTGAGGATTAGTTAATAGTTGAGTTTATATTGTTATTTTTTGATTTGTAGGGTTTGAGGTGAGTTTTCTTGTTAATAGGAATATGTCTGAGATAAGTATATAAATATAGTTAAGTTATAAATGCTCGTGAAATATAGCGACGTACTTCAAGGATTAAATTAATGTCTTATGTTTGACTATAGACATAAACGTGCAGACTCGATCTCTATAGTTCAGACTCGTAGCAACCGCAGAAACGTCAAATCAAAGAATTATTAAATGGTTATACTGTGAGACGGAAGAAGAAATAGTTATGTTACTTCGACCGTACGTAATTGCTAAAGACCAGAGAGAAGTATTTTCTTCATGATCATCCAAAACACTATTATTTTACTATTTTCGATTATTCGTATCATGATAAATAGTTATTGTTCAGGACTATTTATGATTCTTAAATGTTTTATCATGCAAACAGTGGTACTTGACATTGGTACTTTTGATATTGGAAGTGGATTATAATAAACTCATCATATCCAACGAATTATTATAAATAACGAGGATATGGTCTGTATTTAAAACTAAGCATACCTTTGATTTTGGTTGCTCTATTGGATTGAAATATATTTAGCGTAAGTGGTCACGGAGTAGGTCCAGCGGAGTTTAAGGCGTAAGTGGTCGTGAAGTAGGTCCAACAGAGTTTAAAGAGGATATGGTAACCATTCCATCTTCATATAGGCTAACATTACTTGCCTACGGTACCTAACTGAAATCTAGATTATGTGGTGTAACATAACTAGTCCTGTTGCTTTTGAACCTGATCAGGGGGCAATAGTGGTGTGTGTTGATTATCCAATCCATATTGCCAATTTGGCTATTATGAAATGTGATTTATCAGTTGATTTACTTTACGCTATATTGCGATTGGTATAGCTTTTATGAAATGTTTTGGTTACCAATTATTTATCATTACTCATTCATCTTGCTGTTGTTTTAAAAGTTTATTATATACTTGTTGAGCATTTCTTTGGCTCACTCTTCCTTTTCATCATACACTTTTCTAGACAGTATGAGAAAATATTAGTCTTTCAGAAAAAGTAGACCGACGAGATTTATCCGCGTAGCTCGGAGGAAGAAAGTAAGATGTCCTTACGAAGACGTTTTAGATCCAGAAAGTCTGTATCTGGAGTAAATTTTATTTACATATTGGTATATTATATATTATAAATATTGCTTGGTATAGACCTGTCATAGCCGATGATATAATTCTTGTCAAATTTATACTAGTAGTATAAAATTGGTGTAAAGAGATTGTTGGAATCAATTGGGGTGTATTGGGGAGTTGTTCTAAGATTATGAATATTTGCGGAACATTATGGATGAGGTCGCAAGCGAGATTTGATTTGATTATTTGAGGTTTATAATAATTGATGTTTGGCCTTTGGATTCTTATTTCTAGAACTATAACCTAAAAGATCTTGGTAATTGGGGTCGTAGCTATAGATTTCAGATATTGAATAACTACAAGTGATTTAAAATATTATTAAACAGGTGATTTTATATTGAGAATTTTCACGTGACGACTAGATCCCTGACCCCGGATTTGGGGGCGTTACAGAGGGCCTTCATCAAAATCTTAATCCCGGAGGACTTTCAAGAAAACGTTAACCATGAAGGGCCTTCAACAAAACCTTAACCCCGGGGATATTCTACAACACCTTAATCCTAAAGGGCCTTCAATAAAACTTTAACCCTGGAGGGCCTTCAACAAAACCTTAACTACGAAGGGCTATTAATGAAACCTTAACCCCGAAGGGTCTTTAATAAAATTTTAATCCTGGAAGACCTTTGATAAAATTTAACCCCGCAAGACCCTTCCATAAAAATTCCTCGTGGGCCATCGATTAACTTAGTGCTAAGTAACTCCTTATAGACGCACCTTATTCGATCAGGGCGTAGCATCTGATGGTCGTCCGAATCATTCCTCTATATAAGTTCGTTCCTGCAAAATTCTATTAGCAATAAATGATATTGAAAATGTGACATTTTATTTGTAGGACACGCCCTGAGAGAGTTCCACTAATAAATAAGGTCGGTAGAACTCTTATGACAAAGGTGAAGGAGCCTGTGGATCAAGTTGATCTTAAGCAACACTAAGATGAGTTTGTGTACCTAAAGGCTGGGACATGCCTTATTATGTTGTAGCCGTAGGCTGAGTTTGCACATGATGAGGTGGATTATGAATATTCTAAACTTTCTAAGTATGATACTCCTTTCTCTGAGCTTGATGAAAGCGTTAACCCTCGATGAGGAAATGACCTTGGCGTCGACCCTTGGAAAAGGAAGGGTCTAGTCGTCGACCTTCAATTATAATAGAGCAACATCACAAGTGGTTAGCATGAATTAACAATTGGCGGATCTAAATCAAATACCCCTCTCTAGCGCACCCTAAGTGGTTAGAACGTAATATCTGATGGTCCTTTGGATCTTTCCTTTATGTAATTTGATATTTTTAAAAATTCAACCGATAATAAAAATAAATCAAAAGGTTAGGTTTTACCTTGAGGGCACGCTTTGAGAGATGGAGATGCAATTCTTAATAATCATGTGTTATTTGTGAAAGACTCATTCTCCATGTGCTCGAGCCTCAATTTTTTTATTCTCTAATTGTAGCCTTCTTCCAAGAATATGATGTTAATTTCATCATCCTCATTTTGATGACTCATCTCATCCATTAAGCTATATTTGAGACCATACCTTCAAACCAATACGGAACCCATAACATATTCAATGCCACAAACCTACAAATCATGCCTAAAATCACCATCGTTGAATCATCTTTGAACTTATCATCAGAGAATCATAATCAACCTTGCTGCATCTGAAATTTATCTACCTCTCCCTTCAACCAGATCTAGAGCAACCACCTTTGAAGCATACCATTGACCTCAAATCTCGTCCAAAATCATTATCTTTAGATTTTTTTCAACGTTAATGACCCATAAATCTTGTTTAATTTCGTCGCTTTAGAAGTTCACCATGATCACTTTTAATGTGCGTGCACCATTGTAACCTTAAATATCCTAAATCTAATGTAACATCTTTCCTTCTAAGATGTAAATTTTCCCTCTTTGTAGCACCAATTTGTTGATGAACAAATTTGGTAAAAATGAAATTTAAGATTCGTTACCATTATCGAGATCTGCAATGATGGCTCTTCGCTTGAAAAGTTGTCGAAGTATGGTGGTTGATGAATATTAGAGGATGAGATTTTCAGGGTTTTTAGTTGTTCTCTGGGAGCTCTCAACTTACAACCTCCAACATAGTGCTTATTACGTACTCTTATTTATAAGGGGATGAAAATCTCATAATTCTTAGATAATAAGAAACCTAATAGGAATAGATTGATTACTCTGATGTGAAACCCACTTGTAAGAGGTTACCACGATAAGGCCCAGTCACAAGGGCCTAAAGCCTAACTAGGATCCAAGTATTTAATCGATCCGACTTTGACTCAGATATGTCGATGTCAAGTCTGTCCACTACAATTATTTTCCCGGAATTTCTAATTGTAGACATAACCGGGTTTTACCCCCACATACAGGACACATCCTAGACTCCTAGATGAATACAATCCACCTGGATATAGATAAATGATCTCTCAAGCTATATATAAATATTTTCTCATAGCTTCCTAGCGAGGACTACCTTCTAGAATATAGAGGAAGAATCTTCAGAAAAACCTAGTCTTTTAAATATATTATTCACAAATTACTCCTTCAAAAGTGCACCTTAAGATGTATATATTCTTCAATAAGTCTCAAAAAAATATATTAGACTTTCATATATAAAGTCTGACAATAAAATAACTAGTACTCATATAAAATAATAAAAAAATATTGAAAGTACAAGAATTCGAGTTCTAAACTTTTTCCCGTCTCCCTTATTTTAAGTTACCAATTTACCTATTCAATTACTCGCCCAATATGAACTTAAAAAGTATGATTTCTAATCAATAATGGGTTCTCTCGTTTATTTATCGTGTCGGCACCGAGATCGAAACCGTAAAAAAAGATAAAATATCTAAACGTAAATTGTGAGTTCTTATCTTTTTCTCCCCATCTCAATTCAGACACATATGTATGCTTCTGTATCTATACTTTTCCAATCTCAATCTAAACTGAATTTGTATGTTTTTGTATCTATACTTTTCCTCCGTATATATTGTATTTATAATTTATCCATGTGTATGTTTTTCCTTGAATTTTATATTTGATCTGTTATTTTGAATAAGATTTGACATTTATTAACCTAGTTTGGATTATGCTATAATGATTTTGTTGGTTGAGATAATATATTTGATTCATGTAAGATTTATAGGTTTTGAATTTGAGGCCAATTGTTTGCTTGTCGAAGAGGGTTTTTAAGTAATCGAGTCTGGTGATTCTTTTGTCTAATTGGTTTGGGTAGTTGTTTATTCTATGTTATTGTTGTGTTCTTATTTTGATATATGTGTGTGACCATATGTGATCTATATGCGAGCGATGGCATATATTGAGATTTTGATTTTGGTATAATAGAGTTTTTAGGCCTGAAATGAGTAAACTAAATATGGAAAGTTTGTATTAGTTTTATATGTGTATTAGTTTTATATCTGGATTTTCTCTATCTTTACCGTTATTGTACCATGAATAATACTATTCATTGGAGGCCATACATGGTGGCTTGTTCAGAGTACTCTTGAGGAGTAGTTTTGACCATGATTGATGGCAGATTGTACAATGCATAAAATTGATGTGTCAGTTTCCATTTTATTTTTTGCTTTTAATTTCATTTATTGTAACTTATTAACAACATTTATTCTTTGGTTTCTGTTTTTGAATGACTAGTTTTTAAATTTTTTTAGTATTAAATGTAGTATTGGTTATAAACTTTTAAAATGAAGTTTATTAGTTTTAAATAAAATTTATATTCTATTAAATAATGTTTGTATTTAACCAAACTGATCCTCTTTGGTTAGAGTAGTATACAGTAATGTATTATATTAGTTTCTAAAATTATTGGACGATAAATACTAAGACAGTTTCTTGTTTTGTTTTCTCTTTTATTTTTCAGATACACGAAAAGAGTTTAACTAAAGTCGGCTGGAAAACAAATTCAAACATATCAAGGAAGTTGTTAACTATTTACTAGTATCTATTGGTGTTAAATTTTGGGAGTTTTCTCTTCAGATTTTAAGATTTTATTGTCTAAACGTGCGGAAATATCTTACGTATGTCTTTCGGTTAGATGATAAATTTTATTGAATGAAAGAAACCTTTTGATCAATATTGTATTTTGACTCCTATCATTTATGAAATTATTTCCTCCCGACAAAAAAAAAGTTTGACAATAATTTCAGTTTCGGATCGGATTTGATTCGGTTCGGATCCAGTTTCGGTTTTGCATAAATTCAATCGGTTTCGGTTCGGATCGGTACGGTTTCAGATTAAAATTCGGATGAATTTCAGATAAAAATCGGATTAAATTCGGTTCGGATATTTTCGGATTTCTTATTTCAAATTATATTTTGTTTGGATTTGAAAGTTAAGTTCGGATTATTGTTAAATTAATTTGAAATATCATTGAATTTAAATAAAGATCATTAAGTAAATTTGGTAAATTATAGTTAAAATTTGATAAAATAATACCGAACAAAATAATTATCTCGATTAAGTAATATATTTCTTCATTTCAGACTTTGGTCAATATGATAAAAGAAATTTTCACTAAATTTTGTAATGTAACAATTTTTTTTAAAAAAATCTTGATGTCCAAATAAAAATATAAATAAATTTTATATGTAAATATATAATATACAATATTTATTTCTTTTTAAAATATGAAATTATATTCACTTTTCTTTACTTTCTAGCAAATTCAAAATAAATGTTATTCTTGTTTTTTTAATATTTTATTTTACGAACACATGTATTATACGTATGAATTATGTATAAGTGTATAATGTACATGTGAGTGTAACGAACCATAAGATTGTATGTATGAAATACACTTAAATTCTATAATTTAGTTTGAGCCATATTCAGTTTGTATACTTTTTAGTTAGGATTTAATCGATTTCGGGTTATTATCGGATGTGTTATTTCGGATTATTTTCGGTTAAAATGCCGGTTCCGGATCATTTTCGGATCGGATCAAATCGGTTTTCAGATCATTTTTGGATTTGATTATTTTGAACCGATATCGGTTCGGATCGGATTGTTTCGGATTCGGTTACACTTTAGGATTATCAAATTCGAATACAAAATCGGATTCGGTTCCCTACATTTCGAGTCGGTTCTTCGGATCCAGACCCAATTTGCCAGGTCTAAGTTGAACCCATACCAGAGCCGATAAAACATAACCAAAATGAAATTTGAGTATAACAAAAATAAATGAATATTGTATAACATACATATAAAATTTAATAAATATGAACCCAAATAAGAAAAATAAGAAACTATTCACTCAGTCTAATTTTTATACATATTTTAAAATGTAATGAATGTATATTTTTATTCAAAATTTAAATTTAAAAATAATTTATACAATTATACATTCAATACACTCTAAAATACATATAAAAATTAAAATTCACAAATAATTTAAAACATAAAAAGTATTTTTTTCGTTTTGAAATTTGTTACGCATATCTAGCTAATATAAATCTTTATCTATTTATTCTCATTGCATTATTGTTTACAAACGGGAGGAGTATAACTTTTTGCTGAGTTCCATCTTCGTAAAACTAGTTTGCAGGCGTAACAAATTTTCTATTTTTTTTCCGAAATCAAACAAATATTCTAATTAATATCACATTCTTTCTTTCTTAAGGTAAAGTACTTACGTTTANGTAAAATATTCTAATTAATATCACATTCTTTCTTTCTCAAGGTAAAGTACTTGGGTTTAAATTTATTTATTTACTTATTTATATATAATTTATACTAAAAATAAGTTTGGATATCCAAACCTGACGTAGGTACTATTTACAATATCACATGAATGAAGTCGATTCATCATTTAACGACAAGAATGGGTTTGGTTGAGAGTGATGCATAAAATTTTGATACCGCTATATATCGGCCTGGTTAAATTTAAATCTTGAAAATAAGTATTTACTTTTTTAAAAAAAGTAAATAAAATAATATATATATTTAAAATAAATACTCATTTCTCATAAACAAATTTAGTCCTTAGTTTATTTTTTAAAAACAAATACTTATTTTCAAAAAATAAGCTTAACCAAACGGGACCAATTAAACCCGACAAAATGAGTCTAGATCTGAAGAAGCCAACATGAATGTGTTTAACTAAGATCCGATTATATATCCGAATTTAATAATTCAAAAATATAAATGACTCTGAAACAATCCGATCCAAACTGATATCGATTGAATATAATTAAATCTAAAAATCAATTGGATCCGATACGAAAATGACCCAGAGCCGAAAATTCAACCGAAAATAATCCAAAATATTAGATCCGATAATGACCCAAAACTAATTAAATTTGAATAAAAAAAATATCTAAACTGAATACTACTTCAATTATATTATGAACCCTAAGTTTATTCCAGAAAAACAATCTTATGACTAGTAACACTCACAAGTACATGTACATTATACAATTTACTTATACATAATCTCCATGTGTAATACATGTATTTATAAAATGAAATATTAAAAAATTAAAAATAATATTATTTTAAATTTGTTGGAAAGTAAAAAAAGTGAATATAAATTTATGTTTTAATAAGAAGTAAATATTATATATTACATACATACATATAAAATTTATATTTTTTTATTTTATCATTTGGCCCCTAATTTTTTTTATTAAACTATTATACTATACATTTATCGAAAATATTATTTTATCACATTGGGCCAAGTCCGGATTGGAGAAATATATAACTTAATTGAGGTTATTAATTTGTTAGGTATCATTTTATCGAATTTTAACTCTAATTTGATAAACCGACTTAACCACATCTATTTCAGTTCGACGATAATCCAAATTAATCTAACATTAATCTGAATAAAAAATTTTGAATCTAAATAAATACGATTTGAAATAAAAAGATCTGAACCGAATTTAATCGGATTTTAATCCAAATTTCATCCAATTTTAATCCGAACCGAAGTCGTCCCGATCCAAACCGAAACCGATTCAAATTAAATAAAATCGAAATTGGATCTGAACCGAATCAAATTCGAACTGTGTCTAAATATACCAGAACCGAAACTAATCCGATCCGAAACTAAACTGTTTACCTAAATTCTCATGTTTATATATCGTGATTCCCTATTAATTTAAAAATGAGTTTTTGAGTGAGTAGAAATATTAAAATACAACAATATAAAATAAATCCGTTTAACATTTTAGAAAAATTGATAACTTAACAAATTTTTAATGAATCTCACATTATACAACGATAAAAACTTTGCATGCTCCCGATTGAAAGAATATTAAAATCTGTATAAATACTTTAGAATTGATATGTTTTTTCTACACTTATGTTTTATTTGGTGTGAGTGAATGTCATGAAATGAATGAAATTTAAGAAAATTTATTAAAATACGAGGGAAGCTTAGAAAAAATAAGTGCAAATTTTGTACCATGAGATTTTGGCCAATGATGAGCATATTTGAGAATGAAGTATAAATTGATGGATTTAATATTTAGTTAAATAATTGAAAATGGAATGAAGAAAATAATAAAAATTTTAAATATTTATTTATAATCTCGTTCTAATCTCATTTATTTTTGTCAATTTCATTCCTACTGATAAAAGTGACACTATATTTTAGTATTTTACCCCCTAAACTTGTCAGCTATCCACTTGCTAAAAGTTAGTAGTTGAAAACATCAATTTCTCTTTTAACAGGTCAAACTAAACGTAACATAAACTAGCTAGTCAAGTAGATAACGAACATGCGTAGTCAAGTTGCAATGACCCGGAACATAAACTACAACTTGTATAGTGCTCGAATTTGTTTCTGTATTTCCTAAAGGGATGGGCTACAAATGTTGATAAGATTATTCAGTAAAACCAATATGACGACTGTGATAACGTACATGATTTTTTTTGTCCAGTTTCTTTAAAAATTCTGTGACCCACCCAAATGTTAGCAATTGGATGGCACGGAGAGATAACGTCTATAAGTACTCATTTCAAGCCTCTCATACCTCCACGCTTCTTGTGGTAACATATTCTCATTTTCTTGTCATTGTGTTGATACATTACGTTTCCTCGTAAAATGGTTGAGCTTCAGGTCTTCTTTTTTCCTGTTATGGCTCATGGTCACATGATACCAATACTTGACATGGCTAAGTTATTTGCCTCCCGAGGCGTACACTCCACGATCATCACTACGCCACTCAATGCTCCTGCTTTCGCGAAAGGAGTACAGAATAGTAATGATATGGGCTTTCACATGAGTATTGAAATTCTCAAATTTCCAAAACTGTCGGGTTTGCCTGAAGATTGTGAAAATGCTGATATGATTGCTTCTCCTGCTATGCTCCCAATTTTCTTTGCTGCTACAAGGATGTTCAAAGAACAACTTGAGCAACTTCTTGAAGAACATCGTCCGAATTGTCTTGTTGCTGATATGTTCTTCCCATGGGCTACTGGTTCCGCAACCAAATTTGATATCCCAACTTTGGTTTTTCATGGATCAGGCTTCTTTTCTTCCTGTGCTGGAGAACAACTGAGGCTTTACAAGCCATATAAGAACTTAATAAATGACTCGGATGAGTTTTTTGTGCCTAATCTTCCGCATAAAGTGAAGTTGTGTTTAAGTCAAATCTCACCTCAAGAACGACAAGAGGAAGAAACAGAGTTTGCAAAGATGCTGGCTGAGGCGAAAGAATCTGAGCTGAGAAGCTATGGAGTGATTGTAAATAGTTTTTACGAGCTGGAACCTGAGTATGCTGATCATTACAGGAATGTCTTGAATAGGAAGGCATGGCATATAGGACCACTTTCGTTATGCAACACAAGTTTTGAAGATAAAGCGGAGAGAGGGAAACAGGCAGCTATAAATGAAGATGAATGCTTAAAGTGGCTGAATTCTAAAAATGCCAACTCGGTTTTATACATTTGTTTTGGAAGTATAAGCAAATTCCCAAGTAGGCAGTTACATGAGATTGCTATGGGACTTGAAGCTTCTGGACAACAATTCATATGGGTTGTGAGGAAAGGGAAAAATGATAAAGAAACCGAGGACTGGATGCCAGAAGGATTCGAGGAAAGAATGAAAGGGAAATGCCTAATAATTAGAGGATGGGCGCCGCAAGTGCTGATTCTTGATCACAAAGCTGTTGGAGGTTTTGTGACACACTGTGGCTGGAACTCAACTCTTGAAGGCATAGCGGCTGGGGTACCAATGGTCACATGGCCTTCGTTTGCTGAGCAATTTTATAATGAAAAGTTGATTACGGATGTTCTCCGGATTGGTGTTGCTGTTGGTTCCAAGGAATGGGTTGTTGGGACAGGGGGAGGCAACATAAAAAGAGATGCAGTGGAGACGGCTGTGAGGAGTATAATTGTTGGTGAAGAGGCCGAGGAGAGAAGAAACAGATGCAGGGGACTGAAAGAGATGGCAAAAAAGGCTATTGAAGAAGGCGGATCGTCTCACTCGAATTTGAATGCTTTGATCCAAGAACTCAGTTTATATCCTTCATCATGTTAGAAATTATATAAGTGCAAAATTAGGTAGCTACTTTAAGTTTGTTTTGCTTTGTATTTTAATTATTGTACCAGTCTCATATAAGAATGATGGAACTTCAACGTTTGAGACTTCTTTGCTCAATATCTAGCCTTACAAATTTAATCAAGACATTACCTTCTGGTTCCAGATGCTTGTCGTAATTGGTTTGAATCCCATTCCCTCCACCTCTTGTAATGAAAAGAAAGCATGTTAACTAGAAACCTAATAGGAATAGATTGATTGCCCTAATGTGAAACCCACTTGTAAGAGGTTACCACGATTAGGCCCAGTCACAAGGGCCTAAAGGCCAACTAGGATCCAAGTTTTTCATGTATCCGACTTTGACTCAGATATGTCAATGTCAAGTCTGTCCACTACAATTATTTTTCCAGAATTTCTAATTGTAGACATAACCAGGTTTCACCTCCACATACGGGACACATCCTAAACTCCTAGATGAATACAATCCACCTTGATATAGATAAATGATCTCTCAAACTAAAGATAAATAATATCTCATAGCTTCCTAGCGAGGACTACCTTCTAGAATATAGAGGAAGGGTCTTCAGAAAAACCCAGACTTTTAAATATATTATTCACAAATTACTCCTTCAAAAGTGTACCTTAAGATGTAGATATTCTTCAATAAGTCTCAAAAAAATTTAGTAAACTTTCATATATAAAGTCTGACAATAAAATAAGTAGTACTCATATAAAATAATAAAAAATTATTGAAAGTACAAGAATTAGAGTTCCAAGCTTTTCCCCGTCTCCCCCATTTTAAGTTACCAATTTACCTATTCAATTACTCGCCCAACATGATCTTAAAAGGTATGATTTCTAATCAATAAAGGGTTATCTCGTTTGTTTATCGTGTCGGCGTCGAGATCGAAACCGTCAAAAAAGGTAAAATATCTAAACGTGAATCGTGAGTTCTTATCTTTTTCACTCTATCTTAATTCATACAGGTATATATGTTTTTGTATCTATACTTTTCCATTCTCAATCTAAACTGAATTTGTATTTTGTTGTATCTATACTTTTCCTCCGTATGTATTGTATTTATAATTTATCCATGTGTATATTTTTCCCTGAATTTTATATTTGATTTATTATTTTGAATAAGATTCGACATTTATTAACCTAGTTTGGATTATGCTATAATGCTTTTGCTGGTTGAGATAATATATTTGATTCATGTAAGATTTATAGGTTTTGAATTTGAAGCCAATTATTTGCTTGTCGAAGATGGTTTTTAAGTAATCGAGTCTGGTGATTCTTTTGTCTAATTGGTTTGGATAGTTGTTTATTCTATGTTATTGTTGTGTTCTTATTTTGATATATGTGCGTGACTATATGTGTATCTATATGCGAGCGATGACATATATTGGGATTTTGATTTTGGTATAATAGTGTTTTTAGGTCATGAATGAGTAAACTAAATATGGAAAGTATGTATTAATTTTATATGTGTATTAGTTTTATATCTGGATTCTCTCTATCTCTACCGTTATTGTACCATGAATAATACTATTCATTGAAGGCCATACATGGTGGCTTGTTTAGTACTCTTGAGGAGTAGTTTTGGCCATGATTGATGGCGGATTGTACAATATGTGGAATTGATGTGTCAGTTTCTATTTTATTTTTTGCTTTTAATTTCATTTATGGTAACTTATTAACAACATTTATTCTTCGGTTTCCGTTTTTGAATGACTAGTTTTTAAATTTTTTTAGTATTAAATGCAGTATTGGTTGTAAACTTTTAAAATGAAGTTTATTAGATTTAAATAAAATTTGTATTCTATTAAATAATGTTTATATTTAACCAAAGTGATCCCCTTTGGTTAGGGATCCTCTTTGGTTAGAGTAGTATACAGTAATGTATTATATTAGTTTTTAAAATTATTAGACGATATATACTAAGATAGTTTCTTGTTTTGTTTTCTCTTTTATTTTTCAGATACACGGAAAAAGTTATAACTAAAGCGGGGTGGAAAGCAAGTTCAGACATATCAAGGAAATTATTAACTGTTTGCTAGTATCTATTGGTGTTAAATTTTGGGAGTTTCATCTTCAAATTTTAAGATTTTATTGTCTAAACGTCCGGAGACATCTTACATATGTCTTTCAGTTAGATGATAAACTTTATTGAATAAAAGAAACCTTTTGATCAATATTGTATTTTGACTCTTATCATTTATGAAATTATTTCCTCCCGACAAAAAAAAAACCTGACAATAATTTCATTAAATAGAGTAAAATAGTTCAAAACGCACTCTAATAAATCCAATCATGTCTTGATTCCGGTCACTGAGAATTCACCTTTCCAAAAACACCTTCTCAAAATCCCAAGAGTTCAACCCATACTAGAGCCGATAAAACACAACCAAAATGAAATTTGAGTATAACAAAAATAAATGAATATTGTATAACATACATATAAAATTTAATAAATATGAACCCAAATAAGAAAAATAAGAAACTATTCACTCAGTCTAATTTTTATCCAAAATTATTTAATTTATATCTGAATTTGATATAAAGTGAAATTGGCCCAATTTAGATTATCTAATATTAAAATTGAACCCCAATTAAATTAGATTTAATACAATTCAAACTGTATTGAAATATATTTTTTATAACTACTTTGTTTTAAATAATTTAATTTATAACCTTAAAAATGGATATGTATCATAAGAAATTCAAAATATGTACTCCCTCTGGTCCTATTTATAGGTCGTTTGACTTTTTACACGTAATTTTATGTGCTTTGACCACATAGCTAGAATTAATATTTTTAAAATTTTCTTTTTGTGAATTAAAATTTAAATATTATATTTTTATTCAGAAAAAGAAAATTTAAAAAATATCAATTCTAAGTATATGGTCAAAGCACCTAAAGTTACGTGCAAAAAGTCCAGTGACCTATATAAAGGACCAGAGGGAGTATTAGTTTGGGGGTTGGGACCCGGGAATACTTTTATCTTAGAGTTTGTGACTTTGAGATGGACATTGTCTTCCACAATTAATCGATCTGCAGTGATCACTCATTTATAGTTGACGTGTGTGACTACGTACCCACGTTGTAACAGCCCGCCCTTTTCGGACTATTAATACATTATTCAAAACTTAATAAAATAAATTCTTATTCGATAAATTCCAAATTTCTCAAAAGTCAAATTAAAGTCAAACATAATATCAAAACAATTAAATCCAGAGACGCAGCTCCACATGCTCAATAATTAATGTCTAACACATGCAATAAAATTTATTCTAATAATACGATAAGTCTTATCAAAATTCACTTAATCAAATAGCACGAAAATTCCACAAGTTCACATCTTTAATCTCTGTACGAACATGAAATATAGAGAAAGGGGTGAGCTACACAGCTCAGCAAGTAACAAATTGACTAACCATTATCCTCAAAATCAGTGAGCGTTTTATTAAAACAATTTTTCCTTCAAAAATAATATCAATTTTAAAAACACTTTTAGAAAGACAATCCAACCCACAGTTTTAATATTTTAAAAATCCTTTAATAAAACAGTACGATAATCTTATAAAATTCCACAGTCTTGCTCTACGGCCACACTTTGCCAGTGACCGGCATCTTATTCTTATTCTTATTCTTTACCACACTTTCCCAGTGGCCGGGATCTAAAGTTCAATAATCACGCGCCCTTATCAGGTATCTAAGAGTGCACACTTGTGCCCCTAATAAGGGTATCTAAGGCTAGTTCCGGAACTATAGCGTAAATTACGAACGGGTTCGAAACGTAGAGACTGGGTTTCTAAAATATTCTTATATCTTATACAGTTCGAAACAATATTCTTATATCTTATACGAAATTCGAAATCACAGTATCAAAATCTTTTTGAAAATAAAAGTAAGTCAAAAGGTACTTACCTCAAGGTCGACACTTATAAATCAAATCTTAATTACACGAACAGACCCTATAATTAAATCAATACACACCGATTTATTACTTATTCCAAGATTTTCTATGACAAATAAATAATATTTTAATAACACGTATGTCACAAATTGTACATATATCGCATGCATGGTAACTTAAATTAACTAACTAATTAATATACATAAAAACAGAAATCTCTGTACCACCGGCTAAGTACATGTTATCATGAATTCAAGTATCAAGTTTTATAATTACTATATACATTCGGGAACTCTGCAGGGCAACTTTAACATAATATACATGATTTAATCAACATGCTTTTATGAGTTATATGTACTTTTCTTTTTACAAATAAATTAAATCGAGAACTATATACATGAGCATATATTTAATCACAAATTATTTAATCAGGCATAAATTTTTCACATCACAGAATCTAACAT
This sequence comes from Oenanthe javanica, assembly GCA_008931105.1. Lineage (NCBI taxonomy): Eukaryota > Viridiplantae > Streptophyta > Magnoliopsida > Apiales > Apiaceae > Oenanthe > Oenanthe javanica. The sequence continues at coordinate 25,906 of QRFB01009858.1, forward strand.
TATTAATTAATTGTTTTCGAATAAAAGCAGTTTAATATACATGTGCTTAAACATAAATGTATAATTAAACTAATAATACACATTAAATTTTTAATCTCATGTTTTCATGCAGACTTAAAGTATGTGGAATGCAACATGGTATATAATCGTTTTATACAGCATAACATGATTATGCAGTACAAAACAAGCATGTGGTCAGTGGTCACATATATAACTAACTAACATGATAATATCAATTAGTCATGTTAAAGCATGCAAGACAACATATATTATCAAAAATAAAAAGCACGGTAGACGTGTATATGAATCAAACAACACATAAATTGCAAGCAAGTTTTACGTACCTCTAGAATNAAATTTTTAATCTCATGTTTTCATGCAGACTTAAAGTATGTGGAATGCAACATGGTATATAATTGTTTTATATAGCATAACATGATTATGCAGCACAAAACAAGCATGTGGTCAGTGGTCACATATATAACTAACTAACATGATAATATCAATTAGTCATGTTAAAGCATGCAAGACAACATATATTATCAAAAATAAAAAGCACGGTAAACGTGTATATGAATCAAACAACACATAAATTGCAAGCAAGTTTTACGTACCTCTGGAATGAATTAGCTGTGCGGCTTATTTTGGATTACTAAGGGTCTTTATATAGGCAACAAAACCTAATTCAATTCTTTTAGTCTAAAACTTGGTCCTAAAGTTTCTCCACCTTCTAAATCAACTTCTAAAATAAAATTATTCTAGGATTTGTATAAAAAGATTTCTATTTTCTAAAATATTCTTATGCTCCTTTCCATCAATAACAAATCTTTTCTTTTTCGAATTAACTTACCCAAAAAGAAATTCTAGAAGCTTCTAACTAATACTATTATAAAAAAAAAAAAAATCTAAATCTAATATCCAATTAAATAACAATAAAAAAAAAAGGATTTTACACACATATAAAACCACTTGCTACGAAGCTACGTAATACTTCCGTCTTAAATTATTTTTTCATTTCAATTTTTATACATATTTTAAAATGTAATGAATGTATATTTTTATTCAAAAATTAAATTTAAAAATAATTTATACAATTATACATTCAATACACTCTAAAATACATATAAAAATTAAAATTCACAAATAATTTAAAACATAAAAAGTATTTTTTTCGTTTTGAAATTTGTTACGCATATCTAGCTAATATAAATCTTTATCTATTTATTCTCATTGCATTATTGTTTACAAACGGGAGGAGTATAACTTTTTGCTGAGTTCCATCTTCGTAAAACTAGTTTGCAGGCGTAACAAATTTTCTATTTTTTTTCCGAAATCAAACAAATATTCTAATTAATATCACATTCTTTCTTTCTTAAGGTAAAGTACTTACGTTTAAATTTATTTATTTATATATAATTTATACTAAAACTAAGTTTGGATATCCAAACCTGACGTAGGTACTATTTACAATATCACATGAATGAAGTCGATTCATCATTTAAGGACAACAATGGGTTTGGTTGAGAGTGATGCATAAAATTTTGATACCGCTATATATCGGCCCCGCTTGGTTAAATTTAAATCTTGAAAATAAGTTTTTTTTTTTTAAAAGTAAATAAAATAATATATATTTTTAAAATAAATACTCATTTCTCATAAACAAATTTAGTCCTTAGTTTATTTTTCAAAAATAAATACTTATTTTCAGAAAATAAGCTTAACCAAACGTGACCAATTAAACCCGACAAAATGAGTCTAGATCCGAAGAAGTGAACAAGAATGTGTTTAACTGAGATCCGATTATGTATCCGAATTTAATAATTCGAAAATATAAATGAGTCTGAAACAATCCGATCCGAACTGATATCGATTCAATATAATTAAATCCGAAAATCAATTGGATCCGATTCAAAAATGACCCAGAGCCGAAAATTCAACCAAAAATAATCCAAAATATTAGATCCGATAATGACCCAAAACCGATTAAATTCGAATAAAAAAATATCTAAACTGAAAACTACCTTCAATTAAATTATGGACCCTAAGTGTATTCCAAAAAAACAATCTTATGATTAGTAACACTCACAAGTACATGTACATTATACAATTTACTTATACATAATCTACATGTGTAATACATGTATTTATAAAATAAAATATTCAAAAATTAAAAATAATATTATTTTAAATTTGTTGGAAAGTAAAAAAAGTGAATATAAATTTATGATTTAATAAGAATTAAATATTACATATTATATACATACATATAAAATATATATTTTTTCATTTGGCTCCTAATTTTTTTTATTAAACTATTATACTATACATTTATCGAAAATATTATTTCATCACATTGGGCCAAATCCGGATTGGAGAAATATATAACTTAATTGAGGTTATTAATTTGTTAGGTATCATTTTATCGAATTTTAACTCTAATTTGACAAACCGACTTAACCACATCTATTTCAGTTCGACGATAATCCAAATTAATCTAACATTAATCTGAATAAAAAATTTTGAATCTAAATAAATATGATTCGAAATAAAAAGATCTGAACCGAATTTAATTGGATTTTAATCCGAATTTCATTCAATTTTAATCCGAACCGAAGTCGTCCCGATCCAAACCGAAACCGATTCAAATTAAATAAAATCGAAATTGGATCTGAACCGAATCAAATTCGAACTGTGTCTAAATATACCAGAACCGAAACTAATCCGATCCGAAACTAAACTGTTTACCTAAATTCTCATGTTTATATATCGTGATTCCCTATTAATTTAAAAATGAGTTTTTGAGTGAGTAGAAATATTAAAATACAACAATATAAAATAAATCCGTTTAACATTTTAGAAAAATTGATAACTTAACAAATTTTTAATGAATCTCACGTTATACAACGATAAAAACTTTGCATGCTCCCGATTGAAAGAATATTAAAATCTGTATAAATACTTTAGAATTGATATGTTTTTTCTACACTTATGTTTTATTTGGTGTGAGTGAATGTCATGAAATGAATGAAATTTAAGAAAATTTATTAAAATACGAGGGAAGCTTAGAAAAAATAAGTGCAAATTTTGTACCATGAGATTTTGGCCAATGATGAGCATATTTGAGAATGAAGTATAAATTGATGGATTTAATATTTAGTTAAATAATTGAAAATGGAATGAAGAAAATAATAAAAATTTTAAATATTTATTTATAATCTCGTTCTAATCTCATTTATTTTTGTCAATTTCATTCCTACTGATAAAAGTGACACTATATTTTAGTATTTTACCCCCTAAACTTGTCAGCTATCCACTTGCTAAAAGTTAGTAGTTGAAAACATCAATTTCTCTTTTAACAGGTCAAACTAAACGTAACATAAACTAGCTAGTCAAGTAGATAACGAACATGCGTAGTCAAGTTGCAATGACCCGGAACATAAACTACAACTTGTATAGTGCTCGAATTTGTTTCTGTATTTCCTAAAGGGATGGGCTACAAATGTTGATAAGATTATTCAGTAAAACCAATATGACGACTGTGATAACGTACATGATTTTTTTTGTCCAGTTTCTTTAAAAATTCTGTGACCCACCCAAATGTTAGCAATTGGATGGCACGGAGAGATAACGTCTATAAGTACTCATTTCAAGCCTCTCATACCTCCACGCTTCTTGTGGTAACATATTCTCATTTTCTTGTCATTGTGTTGATACATTACGTTTCCTCGTAAAATGGTTGAGCTTCAGGTCTTCTTTTTTCCTGTTATGGCTCATGGTCACATGATACCAATACTTGACATGGCTAAGTTATTTGCCTCCCGAGGCGTACACTCCACGATCATCACTACGCCACTCAATGCTCCTGCTTTCGCGAAAGGAGTACAGAATAGTAATGATATGGGCTTTCACATGAGTATTGAAATTCTCAAATTTCCAAAACTGTCGGGTTTGCCTGAAGATTGTGAAAATGCTGATATGATTGCTTCTCCTGCTATGCTCCCAATTTTCTTTGCTGCTACAAGGATGTTCAAAGAACAACTTGAGCAACTTCTTGAAGAACATCGTCCGAATTGTCTTGTTGCTGATATGTTCTTCCCATGGGCTACTGGTTCCGCAACCAAATTTGATATCCCAACTTTGGTTTTTCATGGATCAGGCTTCTTTTCTTCCTGTGCTGGAGAACAACTGAGGCTTTACAAGCCATATAAGAACTTAATAAATGACTCGGATGAGTTTTTTGTGCCTAATCTTCCGCATAAAGTGAAGTTGTGTTTAAGTCAAATCTCACCTCAAGAACGACAAGAGGAAGAAACAGANGAAGTTGTGTTTAAGTCAAATCTCACCTCAAGAACGACAAGAGGAAGAAACAGAGTTTGCAAAGATGCTGGCTGAGGCGAAAGAATCTGAGCTGAGAAGCTATGGAGTGATTGTAAATAGTTTTTACGAGCTGGA